>VWPU01022791.1:0-10440 GCA_013398955.1 Callaeas wilsoni | reverse complement strand
CCCCGCCCGAACCCTGCCCCGAATCTCTCCCCGAAAAACCCGTCCCAAATCCCCGCCCCATCCCCAGGACTCAGCACTACTGTCCCCACTGCCCTGACACCACCCCTGGACACTGTCACCATCCCCAGTACTCTGACACCATCCCTGGGCTCTACCACCACCTCAAACGCCTCAGCCACCGCCACTAGCCCCTGCGGCCACCCTGGAGTGCTGTCCTGACCCCCAGCCCTTCATACCATCCCTGGCCACTGCCCCCAGGGACTGCCACCACCCTATCCCTGAGCAGGGCAGGAGGGCACTGAGCTGGTGGCCCCTACCTGGTGGCGATGAGGGGGTAGCTGTGCGTGGGCTTGCCCAGGGCATCCCGGCTCTGTGGCAGGCTCCCGTACAGCAGCAGCTCCTTCTCCGTGAGCACGGCCAGGAGGTTCCTGGTGCCGGCGCTGGGGAGCTGCAAAGAGACTGGGTCAGGGCCAGCGGCAGCGTGGTGGCACGGCGTGGCGGGGGCCCGGGGGTACCTGCTCAGTCAGCCAGCCCATGTGCTTGATGTCCCGTCCGGCCACCGTGCCAGCCCCCGCCAGCTGTGCCCGCAGCTCCTCCTTCACCCGCGGCAGCAGCGCGGCCGCGTTGGCCTGGATGGCGCCGAGCCACGACTGCGCCGTGGCCTCGTCCTTCGCCCGCAGGAAGAGGGCGATGCGCCCGTCCGCCGAGCACACCTCCAGGTACCTGCAGGGACACGGCCCCGGTGAGGCCCTGCCCGCCCTCGGCTCCCCGGGCACCGGCGGCACCGCCAGCCCCAGCGCCACGCGCTGACCTGTGCTCCGGGTCGGTGGGGAGGCACTTGCGGGACACGTAGCACATCTTCAGAGGGACACTCCGGCTCTCCCGGAGCTCCCGAGGGAGCAGAAGGGGGGACGATCGCTTCTGCTGGGCGGCGGGAGAGGGGTCCCAGCTGACCGTCGCCCCCGCCGAGGAGTTCTTGAAGTAGGGAGAGATCTCCTTCATGTACTTCACTGGAAGAGAGGCAGCACCCGCTGAGGACGTGGCGCAGGCCAGGACAGCCTCATCCTACCCCGCTGAAACCCCCTGCACTCTCCCTGCATCAGAGCTGGTGACCCCTCCATTAGCTCCCCAGAGACGCCACCCATGGGTGCTGTGGGTCCCTTGCCCCTGTGGGTGCAGAGATGGCACTGGTGGGCGAGGTCACATAGGGAGTGACACAGAATCACAGAATGGATGGGTTGGAAGGGACCTTAAAGATCATCCTGTTCCAGCCCCCTCATTCCATGGGCAAGGACACCTTCCACTACCCCAGATTGCCCCAAGCCCCATTCAGTCTGTCCTTGGACACTTCTAGGGATCCAGGTGCCACCACAGCTGCTCTGGGCACCCTGTGCCAATGCTTTACCATCCTCACAGGACACCTTGGACCTTCCCAGTACCTCAGCCCCACCATCACAGCCTGGGGAGCTCCCCAAGAGGGACAAAAATGCCCTTCTCCCCCTTTTTCCTTCCTTTTAACCCAGATCAGTTCACAGATCCAGGCCTGAGCAGTTCCCTGGGGCAGCACACATAGCCAGGGTGGGGAATGGAAAAGAGTCTCAGGCCAAAATTACACAGTCCAAACTGTGCTGGTACAGCCAGTCCCACTGCCAGCTGAGGAACAGCTCTCAAATACTCTGGCTTGGCCCCAGGAAAAGCCTTGAGAGCGTGCTCTCCGCTTGCACAGCCCTGCCCCATGAGCCTCAAACCAGGGACAAGAAATCAGTCCCCAGTGAGCCTGGCTCCAGAGGCAGAGCCCTCAGAGCCACGCTGGGATGGCAGCTGGCTCCAGAGGTTTAGGGGAAGGGGGAGATGAAAGGCACCACAAATTGATGGGGTCCCACAGCCACATCCTGAAAATGAGTTTGGCAGTGCTGGCTAAAACCTCCGGCTGAGCAGGCGGGATGCCAGTCCTGGTCCTGCCCTGGGGCAGTGTGGGACCAGCTCCTGACTCCAGGGAAGGGTTTCCCTTTGGAGGCCCTCAGGAAAACACCACGGGACAGACACGTGCCTGCAGCCACGTCCCCAGCCGTGCTGGCTGGTTCCACTCCAGGCCCAAGCCAGCAGAGTGGGTGGCAGGATGGGGGACACGAGCTTGGCTTTGCAGCCAACACTTGTAGGTGGCTGGATGGGCCCAGCTCCATGGCAGCAGCCAAGCCACAGCAGCCTGATGTGCTGCCAGAAGAGAGCCCTTTTCCCACCAGGAAAGAGTCTGCATGCGGAACCACCAACTCCCAAACTTCACCTGGCCACCACCGCCCCATCTCCCACCCATCTTCCCCAGTGGGCACAGCCCCAAGGCTGCCAGAGCTCCACGAGTGTTTGGACAATGCTCTCAGGCACAGCGTGGGATTGTTGCGGTGTCTGGGCAGGGCCAGGAGTTGGACTGGACTGTGGGTCCCTTCCAACTCTAGCCTATTCTGTACTCTCCCCCTTCATTCCCATCCCAGTGAGCTCCCTAAAACCCCTAAATCCTCATAGCCCGGCAGGAGCTGCAGGGAGCCGGAGTCCCGTGGGTGCCCGGCGGGACAGGGCTATAAATGGCCACCGTGCTGTGCCACGTGGGCCGGGTCACCCCGCGGTGGCCCCGGGGCCAAGGCGGCGGCGGGGGGCCACCAGCCTCGTGCCCTGCGCCTCCCGTTACAAAAATAGCCACGTTCCCGCAGGCATCCGAGCCGCGGTGGATCTTAAGCGAGCCATTAATCTTGGCAGCGGGGACCTGCCATTATCCCGGTGCCTGGGAACTAATTGGAGTTCAGAAAGATGCCATTGAGCTGCTGAAACCCGAGCGGCGTCCCTGCGCCAGCCCCTGGCTCCCCGGGCACGCGGAGGACGTCACCGGCATTAACTGGGCGGTGGCGGGGTCACGTCCCGAGGGAGCCGCGGAGGACAGGAGCAGTGCCCAGTGCGGGACAGGGCACGGAGAATTAGGCAACAGGCAGTGTGTGTGTCTCGGGCACATGGCTTTAAGGAGGATTTCAGGCTGGTCACGAAGCACGGGGGATCCTGAGCCAGCACAGGGAGCTGCGAGGTGCTGGAGGCTGTGATGCTCCCTGGGCAAGGTCAGGCCACCATCCCATGGGTCCCCTTCAGTGACCCCAGCACTGGCTCCACAGCCGGCTGACCTACATTTCTGCCAGTCCCTTCACTGCAGTTGGTATTGAATGGATTCATTAATTACCTCCATCTCATTAAAGCAAACAACTCGGACCATATCATGCATCACCTCTGCTAGTGGTTACAGTAATTCTCGAATTGTTTTTTCTTTCTAATTAGCACCTTGCAGTGCTGGGGCTCCTGCCTGCTTCCTGGCAGTCTGCACCTTCCAAAAACCACTGAGCAGCAACACTGCCTGGCTGCTGTTGACTTACAGCCACCTACAGCAGGCACACAGCCCTCAGTGGCTGCTGGGCTAATCCACGTGGCCCCCAAAGCCACGTGGGCTCTCCAGGGAAAGAGCCTGTCCCACTGAGCCTCTCTAGAACAGGGGACAAATAGGACCTTTAACTATCCAGGGCTCTGCACGAAGGAAAACTTTATTTTAGGGTTTTGAGGAACAGCAAAACTCTCTGGGTGTGTGGCCACCCATCCCATGCCAGAATGGGCAGGGCCAGGAGTGGTGGTGGCACAGGGGCTCCCAGTCACTGGAGCATCCCATGTGCCCCTGAACCCTAGAGTGAGCTGCACCAAGGACATGTTTAACCAAAGGCCCTGGGTCGGCCTCTGTGTTGCAGCTGTTTTGGTTTTTTTCTCCCCAGCATGCCAGAAAGGAGAACCACCAAAATTCCTTGGTTTTACTTCTTGGGTACAAATTCTCCCTCTCCATCAGCCCATCCCTCAGAAGGATGGAGAACAAGCACAAACCAACCACTCCTGGCACCCTGGATCCTGAGTCAGCACAACCTGCCCCACGCATTCCCACAGCTCAGCACTGCTCAGAGCCAAGCCCGACCCCAGAGAGCTTCACTGAGGAGCCAGAATGCTTCCTGCAAGCAGGAAAACAGACACATGGACACCTAGAGCAGGTTCAAGAACACCCTCCCACTGCTTGCGTCACCAGCACACTCTGCTTCAGCCTGGGGATCACAGCATGGACTCAAAGAAGAGGTTCCAGACTGCATTTCTAGTCAGGAGTAGGATGGTGCCACTGTTTCTCCTGCTGAAATCTTCCCAGCAGCATCTACACAGCTCAGCAAGGCCATCACATCAGGAAATCTTCCAGAGAGCTCCTGAAGATCGAGTGCTGGCCCTACAGAGATGCTAATCCCACTCCAGCTGGTCCTTCTCCGCCCCAGGATAAATGATGCAAAATTGGCACGTTAAACTGGGGGGCTCAGCGAACACACATCCCAAAGAGACGCCCTGAAATGACCTGCAAACTCCAACCTGATGCTCTGATGTGCTTCCAAAATGGTCAACACAGTCCCCCAGCACCCCACCCTGCAACCAAGCCCTGCCCCTGGCTCCAAGCATGAACACGACAGCAGCTCCTGTCCCGGCTGCCTCAGCTCGAGTCCTTCTACCCCAGGAAGGAAGATGCCATGGGATGCTGCAGGGTGAGGTGCCACTGCTGTCCCTCCTGCCCCAGGATCCCGTCCCAGCACTCTGTGCCACATTCCATTCCCCAGCTCTTTGCTAAACATTCCCCTGTGCTGCACCATCAGCAGGGAGATCACGGGACAACCCTCCGTGTTTCCAGGGAGAAGAAACAAACCCAGGAAACGCCCCAGGGAAAGCAAAGCTTCAGAGCAGCGAGCTGTGGCGGTGGCAGATGTGCCCCATCGCCTCTCAGCATCATCCCCAGAGCAGATCCAAAGTCTTCCTTCCCACTGTTATGGCAACCAGCACTCCAGAGAACCCCCAGCCCCACTCTCTCCCAGCACCCCTTTTTCTGAATTTCAAGCTTCCAAGCTATTACTTGGCCAAGCAAGTCCTAAGGAGCAGAGACAGCTCCAGGAGCATCCCCGTGGCAAATAAATCATGGATGTGAGATGCCCACAGCTGCCTCAACTCCTCTTCCCCACTGCTCCCAGTTCTTCCCCCATGACACTACAGCACAGAGGCCTCACCAGGAAAACCCCTCCTGTCCCCAGAATCCTTCCCAGAGCAGCTGGAAGGATGTTTATCCCCTTTATCCAGAGACCCAGAGTCTCTGGATTCCAAGCAATGAAAATAAGGAAAAAAACAAGGGAAAAATAAGGCAAGGGAGAGCAACTCTCCCTGAAATAACAATGTAATATAAATACAGTCCAACTCTCCTTGCAAATACCAAGAGAGTAGTTTGGCACATCCAAAAAAAATCTTGGCAGGACACACAGAGAGGTATCTGCGTGTCCTCACGCCTGGGCAGCAATGACACCCCAGAGCCTGAAGCCAAGCTGAGCAGCCCAGAGTAAAATCTGGCACGTGATAGTCACATTAAAACACATCATCTCCCAGCTCTGCCACTTTGGGGAGCCTCAGCCCAGCTCACTGCCCTGCGAGGAGGTGCCAGCTCTCCCAGTTTTGTTACCTGCTGCAATGCCACCTGCAAACCAGTCTAAAAACTCCTAATCCCAGGAATGACTGCAGCCAGGAGCAGCAAGGAGTGAACAGACACTGGCTGTGCACTTAGAGCACCATAAGGAAAGCTGGAGTCACACCTGGCACCATGCAGGGACCAAAAAGTGTCTAGGTAATGTTAAGGTGCTCTTTTTTAAGCTCTGCCTTCTCCAAGCAGGAGAAGGCAGCAGGGAACCCCTGCTTTAAGACCCTTCAGGCACTTAAAGGCCATCCCCTGCCCCTCAGCTCTGCCACCTCTCCCTGGGGCAGGGTGTTTGGCCAGCCACCTCCTGAAGAGCCACAGGGGTGGCAGGAGACACCCTGTCCAGAGGCAGGGCCACCACCTCCATAGGGCAGTGACAGCCTGACCCCCCATGGCAGAGCTGCACTGTGCCAGCAAACCCAAAAGCAGGGAGGATGCACCACGTTTATCAGTGGCAGCAGTGATCAGATGAGCAGCAGAGATCCCTTCCCTGCTCTGGCTGGACTCCAATAATATCAGATACTCCAGAGTGCTGTAGTGGGAGCCAGCCCAGCCCCAGGCTCCTCCCAAAGGTACCTGCTGGGAGTTTTAATTAATTAAGAAGCCCAGTAGGTCATACCTGAGCTTAGCAAGCTACAGCAAAGGCCCTGCCTGCAGCTGCCTTCCAAAAGGGGGCCCTGGATCCCAGGGGATAGAGGAGGAGGAGGGGTCCAGGGAGAGAAATTGTTCTCTTCAGAAAGAGCAGCTCCTCTCCACCTCTGGCAGGACCTCTGGCAGAAAGGAAACCCACACCAAAGAATGAACAGAAAATAACAGAGGGAGGGTGGTCCGAGAGCAGCAGCTCCAGGCAGCAATTTCGCAGACTCACAAAGAAAGAAGCTCTTGTATTTCTCTTTGGTCAGAAAAAAACAACAAAACCACCCCACCACCAAGCCTATCTGCTCCCAGCAGCTGTGCAGAGCAGCACATTCCTCCAGCTGAACCGTGGTCCTGAGGCTCCCAGGAGAGGAGGAACCCACAGCAGAAAGGGCTGAGCGAAGCTAAAAATGAAAATCTGGAGCTGAGACAATCTGGGGAAGGCGCAGGAAAGCCGGAGCCACGCTACTTGCTGGCAGCACAGCACAGCACACAGAACTCTGCTTTGTCCAGGGACAGCCCCGAGCACTGCCCCCAAATCAAACCTCCCTTTGGGATCTGGGAAGGGCGTCTGGTGCCAAAACCCCCCTTGTTAAGCAGGGTGATCCCAGGGGCTGGTTGGAAGCAAGGGGAGGAGAAGGTTCCTTTCCTGAGGGACAGATCTGGGACGCTCATCCCAGCCTGGCCAAGCTGGCAGAGGGTGGGCAAACATGGACAGATGTGATATGAAGGGTAACCAGAGAAGAATGGGGTCTCTCCCTCAGGGCTTCCATGGCCCCAACCCATCAACCCTCACCCAGTTCTCAAGTAGGGCTTGAGGGGCTCCTGCAGTGTGCCAGCCCCCTCAGAGCTGAGACATACCAGGGACCATTGCCTGGTACCGAGAGGGAGCCTGTTCCCAGGGAACAGTGTGCTCCAGGGTGGTGAAGGCTGCATCCCTGGGGTGTTTGTAGCCTCAGCTTCCAGGGATCCCCTGGGTGGGCAGCATCCCCTGGGGGGGTAGTTCCTGAGCAGGCCCTGCCTCACCCTCCACCTGCCCAAAACCCACCCAGCAAACCCCAAGGTGCTCAGCAGGAGTGGGGGGCCAGGGCACCCCTTCCCCGCTGGCATAAACCTACACCAGCCACGGGTGTGGGTTTAATTTAAACCATGGGAAAAGCAGAAAATACTTTCTCTTGCCCCAGGAACTGCAGACGTGGGGGTGATGCTGTGCAATGAAAGAATCCCAAATCCCAGAAACTTGTCCCACACCTCCCACTGCTGCCTGCCCTCGGTCCCTCAGCGGGGAGACTGAGCCTCTGGGCATGGAGCACTGGCACACACATCCCTCCCTCTCAGGAGGGAGACAGGGAGATCCCAGCAGTTACCTCCAGCTCTCCGGATGAGCAGACAAATTACTCTGCATATGTTGTTTTCCATTTGAAAGAGTATGCAAATGCAGCTGCAGATGATATGCCACCCCTGTGTCATCCCAGTACAGGAGGACCCTTCTCCCCCCATCACATCCTTGTCTCCTACCTTCTAAGATCACTTCCTTGCCCGTCTTCTTCAAGGCCTGCACGGCCTCATCGTGCGTGGCCTCGGACAGGTCGGTGCCGTTGACGGCGAGGATGGCATCCCCCACGTACAGCGCCTCGGTCTGATCCGCTGCCAGCCCCTTAAAGATCTTGGAGATCAAGATGGGCATTTTATTCTCTCGTCCACCTTGAAACAGAAGAAACAGGGAGTGGTTGTGGCTGTTGGAGCACTCAGAGGAGTGGGTGAGGAGAGGGATGCTCTGGTACCAGATGGTCCCAGCAAGGCTGAGCCTTTCTCCTGGCACGCAACGCACTGTGCCAGGTCAGCCCACTGCCCACTCCCCCAGATACCCACAGAACACCTGTACCAACCACAGCAGCCAAAGTACCATGAGGCTTTACAGCTGATGAAGTGATTGCTCCAAAACCACACAGATTGGTCACAGATTATTCACAGAGCGAACACGTACCCTGGCCATCTCCCCATCAGTTTTGGCAGGAAAGCGTGCCTTTATTTGCATTATTAATCATGTGTGCTGAGCAACTATCCTGGCTCCGAGGACTTCACGATCTCAACAGATAACACAGCTGAATGTTTTTGGAGGGCCAAAGAGCCAGGCAGAGGTGAACCAACCTGGCCGTGTGTTCCTCCCCACACAGCAGCCCTATTTACCGGCTGCTCCCCACTGTCCCGACTAAAAGAATGCTATTCAAACTCCCGGCGGCTTCAGGAGATCAATTTGCACATTGACTTTTGAACCCGCGGGGAGATCCGAGCTGCCTCCGTGCCTGGCGCAGGGATGCAGCAGCCACTGCCCGCGGCAGCGGGGGATCAGCAGTGCCCGACGTGCCCTGCGCCCCGGGACAGCCTGTCCCGAGCAGTCTCAAGAGATCATCCTCATCCCAGAGGGAGATGCTGAGCCCAGCCTGTTGTCACTGCCCGCCGCGGGCTGCTCCCAGTCAGTGCCACAGGCATTTCCTCGCTCAGCCGCCTGCCAAGCCCTGCGAGGGCTCCGGTTATCAGCTGTCGGAGGCCCCGGCGGGGGTTGCTCCGTCCTTGCGGCAGCGGCTCCTCGCCCGGCTGCCAGCACCGAGAGCTCTGCCGGGGCTAAGAACCTCCACCGGCCCGGCTCTCGCTCGGCTCCCCGCTGTCCTGCCAGCCCCGAGCCACGTCCCGTGGCAGGACATCCACCCCCCGGGTGGCACCCCGTGTACCCGGGTGAAACACGGCTGGCACATGAACAGTGACATGCCAGCAGGCCGGTGAGGAGCGATGGCCTGCCTTTCCAAGACTGCCCCACCCTCCACAACAGCTTCCACTGCCCAGCTTTGATGGCAACTACTTCTTTTCCACGTACGTCACTGCAAAAATAAAGTTTTAACTGAACTAAGGGAAGTTTCTCCTTTCCTGGGAGAGCCGCACAGCAAGCAATAACTTGGCAGCCAAGGAGTGGTTACGAAAGGGGGTTTGTGCTTCCCAAAAAAAGGGCTGGCAAGCTGGGGCACCCTGCAGACACGGCCAGCAGTGTCAATCCAGTTCCAGCACCCGCACATTCACATTGCAAAACCTCCCCACTTTCAGAGGGAGCCGGAGGCTGCGTCCCTGTTCCCTCTGAGCTGGGAGGAGAGGCCACGTCAGGAGGCGAGAGCTGCCCTGTCACTGCCCCCGGGGCTGCCGAGCCCGCTGCCTCTCACAGCCTCGCTCCGTGACAGCCCTGTCCCTGCCTCTCCGCTGCCCTTTTCATCCTGCTTTCACAGTTTCCAACACGCTCGGGGCCGCGTGAAAATCAAAGGCAGGCAGAAAGGACGGAACGCCGTCCCTGCCCCAAGAAGTTTCCAGCCTGAAGCTCAGGCGAATCACCAAGGAGAGGGACAGCTTGGGACGGAAAACAGGCATTAAACAGGCAGGCTTCCCGCTGCCCCGCTTCCCGGGAGCACACATCTCCACGCTCGAGCGCGCTGGTTTAACACCCCACCCAGCGCCTGGAGATCTCCGGGGGCTTTACATCGCTCCCTTCGGTTTGCTGACAGTTTTAAAGAGGCATTTCTCAGCTCAGGAACATGGTGGGACAAGGACACGCCGGCCCAGCCCTCCCTTTAGCTCCTAAAGGGCAACTTTCGTGTAACTGGGTGCCCCCCTGCACCCCACCTGCCTCGTGAGACAGCACCCTACCCGTGGGTGCGGGGGCAGTGGGAGCCCCCTCCGGCTCACAAACGCTGGGGTCCCTCACCCCGGCCGCGGCACGGCGGGCAGGGACTGGCCGGTCACTCCGCAGCCCGAATCATCGCTCCTTCCGTGGGCTGGGAATGGTTCGGCTCCCGTCACCGCCACGTGTCCCCCTCCCCGTCCTGCGCTGGGGCTGGGGGGTGTGAGGACCCCGGCCCCGGCCCCGCTCCCCGCGGGGTTCACTCCGAGCGAGCCGCGGGACGGCGACAGCAACAGGTCCCGGTGCCCCTCTCCCCCCGCCGCCCCGGGACCCCCGCGGCCCGGCCTCACCTTTGATGCTGATGCCGAGCCCCCCCACGTCCTGCTTGACGACGCGCACGGTGCGCCTGATGTTGGCGAGCGCCTCGGGCGCGGCGGAGCCCGGCTCGCCGCCGTTCAGCTGCGCCGCCGGAGCCTCGGGGCCGGCGCCGGGGCCGTCCGCCGGGCTGACCCCCAGCACGTCCTCGGCCAGGGTGAGCAGGACGCGGAGCCACTGCCCGCCGGGACCGCGCAGCTCC
>VWPU01022790.1:0-17054 GCA_013398955.1 Callaeas wilsoni | reverse complement strand
GGGGGGCTGGAGGGGCTGGGGGGAGGCGAGGAATCGCCGTGGCGATCGTGGCCGTGGTTGCTCCGAAATGGCGCCCGGACGGGAATTGAAAGCAGCCGGCGGAGGCTCGGGGTGCCCCGGTACCGGCCAGGGGCTCCCCCGGGGGGCAGAGCCGGGCGCTGGGTGCCCCCCGAGCCTTCCTGAGGGTGTGCGGGCTCCGAGCACGTGGGGCTTATTGTTTATAAAGCGAAGGAGCGATGTGGGGCAAAACCAGGCTATTTAAGGCAATGCTGAGATTTTTATAAGTTGTAAAGAGAGTGAAAATCCCTCTCGTTGGGGCTTAAAGTGTGGGTGCCCTCCCCCCCCCCCGTGCACTCCTGGGTGCCCCCCACCCTGTTGGAGCTGGGAAAATGCATTTTTATTCGGACTGAAGCAAATAACGGCTTGGAGGGGGGAGGTGGGGAGGTGGATGACCAAAACTACCCCTTTTTGCCCCCAAAAAAGGGGTGCTCCTGTTTCACGTGCTGGAGAGGGGTGGGGAGCACCCATAGGTGCTACTATGTCCTCAATATGGAGGATATGAGTGTTAAAAAATACCTCCCGGGCCCGATTTCCCCTCAAATTAAGGATGCTGAGGGTGCCTCCCGGGGGTGTTTTGGGGGAGCTCGGGCTGAGTTTGGATTCTCTGATGGCTGGTACAGGGTTGAGCCAGCACATCCCGTATGAAAGGAGAACAGAAAGGGATTATTTTTTGGTCTTTTTCCTTCTGTTTTCAGGCTGGGGTAGGCGGGGTGGGGGATCGCTGAGGAAAAAAAAATGCATTTCCTCGGGAAATAGAGTTGAAAGCTAGGATTCCAGGAATTTGGTGTTGCGGAGCCGTGGGGGCTTCATGGATCCCCCCCATCGCGTGAGCGCAGATTTGTGCCCGGAGCTGCCAATTTCAGCCATGTGCGAAGTACTAAAATAGGTGGAAAAAAGTGAAAGGGGTTGGAAAAAAGTAGGATCTAAACAGAGATTTTCCCCACGATAAAATCTTGCAGTTGAGGCTCTTTTGCCGCACGGTTCTCAGGCTCCAGGCAGGCGCCCAGGGGAGTTTTTGGGGCTGCAAACAGAGATTTTGGTACAACCAAGGAGGGAAACCACCTCTTTGTTTTAACCGTTTCTCTTCCCCAGGTGGGTTTCGTAGTTAATTAAACTGAGGCTGGGATTTGGGATCCGGGGCAGGGATGGGATCCAGGGAGAGGATGAGACTTGTTATTAAGTGTGCAAAGGGAGGTTTGGGAATGCTGCTATTGGAAGCAAGGCTGAGAACCTTGTTTTCTGCCAGGGGAAACTGAGGCATGGCTGTGCGGGGTTTGGATCAACTCATCCCTTTGGGATTGATGGCAGCGAGATGGGGACATCCAGATAGGTGTAAACCCCCTCCCTGCGCTGATTACGGGTGAAGGGTTGTGAGTGGTGCCGCTCCAGCCGTCGGTGGCCGGGTCAGGGTGGATTATAGGGTGCTCAGCCCCTCGGTGGGGAGTGGAGGGTTGTTTGCTCGGTCGGGAGACAGTCCGGGTGGATGGCAGGGCAGTGCCAGGGGGAAGGAAACAGCGGCGGCGGCGCGATAAGGGCCGGCTGCCAACCCGTGAGGTTTTCCTTGTTTTTCTGCCGGGGATGAGATAAGAGCCGGGCACAGGCATAAGATAATGCCCGGGGGACACGGCGCCGGGAGGGAGCCCGTCCACAGCTGAAATTCCTGGTGCTGTCGCCTTTGGGTGCTCGCAGGGACGTCTCCGGGTGTTTCACGGTGCGCAGGGTTCACGGATGGGGCATAGAGCGCGAGTGAGCCGGTAGTGTCAGGGTGAAAAGCCATTTTCTCTGCTGCCAGCCTTTCCCGGGTGCCTGGCACTCCAGGGTTCCCTGGCACAGAGGGGTCCCTCTCCCCGCTGCAGGGCGGAGGTGGATCCGGCTTTATTCCAGGCTGAAGGGGAGGTTGCACAACCTTGTCTCGGGGGAAAGCGAGGCGGGTTTGGGCTTTGCTCAGCTCTTGGCTCCAGCCCTCTTTGCTTTCCATAACCATCCTCCGGCGTTTGTGTAGTGCTTTACTACCTCAGAGCCGTTCGGGATTTTACTCTCTGGAGGAGGAGGCAGCTTTAGAAGGTATGTAAACCTTCCTTGTCCTTCATCCTCTTCCTCAACCCCCGGGGCACTGAGCACCTCTGTTGCCAATCTCCCTGTGCAGATGTCGACCTACAAGCGGGCAACACTGGACGATGAAGACCCCCTGGACTCCCTTGGTGACGGTGATGGATACCCCAATGGCTTTCAGGTATAGCTTCATGTGTCTTTTAGGGAGGAAAAAGGGGATTTTGTGTCCTGGCAAGCAGCAAAGAGGGTGCAGAAAGGTTTTTCACCTGGGGCCAGTGTCTGGGGGATAAAGTCCAGTGTGCGCAGAGCCATGTTGGCTCCTGCCACTGCTGCCCTTCGCTCTCCTCCTGGCACAGGGAGCCAGCAGGGCCATATCCTGCCTCCACTGTTTCAACATTCTACCTCCCAGTTTTTCTGCTGCCAAACCGCTTCCCAGCATGGTTGGGGAGAGCAATTATCGCAGCACTTCGAGTTTTGTCCCCACACAAAAGGGGATTACGTTAATTCCTCCCCAGGCAGTGGGAAAGCAGCTTAAAGAGGGCCAAGAGTAGCAAGAAAAAACCCCACGGCTGCCAGTGTCCGGCCTCACCGGGAAAGGTTCAGGTCTGGAGAGATCCCCTCTGTCCTGGCTCCAATCCCAGCTCCATCAGTCTCTAGAATGGTGGTTTCTGCCCCAAATGTGTTTTTACTTTTCCCGGCGGGGCCATCTCCGCTTGCCGTCACATCGAGATGTTTCCTGGGGATGTTTTTCGGCTGAGTGGGAGTATCCTGTTAAGGCACTTCCCGATGCAGCCCCCACCCTGTCCCAGAGGTGGCAGTGGGGACAGGGACAGCCGTGGGGTTACGCCGTGCTCAAGGAGGGGTTCAGGGTGGCATGGGACAGCAGGTGAGCCCTCCGAAACATTCGTCCTGCTCCCTTTCCTGCCATTGTGCTGCCCTTCCTGCCCAGTTTCTGGAAGGCAGCTGCTGCCTTTCCCAGCCTGATCCATGACGGATCCCTTGCCGGGGCTAAATTCATGCTCTGGGCTGTAGGGAGCAAAATGGGGGCTATATCAGTAAGTTTTTCTGCCAGTGGGGAGACGACACTGCTCTTCCCACAGGTGAACTTCCGTGGCTCGCGGAGCAGCCGAGGGTGCTGGGCGGAGCGGACGCGTGCGGAGAAGCAGCTGGTGGTGCTGGTGGGGGTGCTGGCGGTGCTGCTTGTGGCCTGTCTGCTGGGACTCGTCTTCCAGTACAGAGCCAGTAAGTCCTTTGGCCATTTTTTAGGGGCCAAAACTCCCCCAGCAAAGTGAGAATCCTGGGCTCAGCCTCTGCATGCGAGCACCGAAGCAAAGCAGCTTATCTGAGCAAATGGCGGGGGTGGTTTGTTCAAGCTTTGAGCAAACAACTGCACAGGGATCCTGCCCCTTTGACCAGGGTGGGTGGCTGGCGAGTTCCCAGAACTGGATATTTGGTGCAAGGGTGGGATGCTCACCTGCACCCCTCACCCTAGGACAGGATTCTTGGGTATCAAACAGGAAGTTTAGGTCTAGGATGGGATCTTTGGGCGCAAGACAGGATGGTCACCTGCACCCCTTAACCCCATGGTGAGGTGCTCAAATGCAGGATAAGATGTCCCTCCAATCCTTTATCCTCAACCTTGATGCTTGAGCACAGGATGGACCGTTTCCCTGCATCTTTCATCCCAGGGTGGATGACTGGGCAGGATCTTTGGGCATAAGATGAGATGCTTGCCATGGGATGGGATGACTGGGCAGGATGCTCAGACATAGGTCAGGATGCTAGTCCACATTGCTTGCCCTGGAGCAGGGTGTTAAGGCACAAGGTGGAAAGCCCAGGCGCCCGGTGGGGTATTTGCCCACATCCTTCAGCACGGGGCAGGATGCTCTGTGGTGCCGCTCATCCTGCTGCAGCGGAGGAGCTGAACCCATCCCTGCCCCCCCAGGGCAACCCGCTGTGTGCCTGTCGGAAGCCTGCATCTCCGTCACCAGCTCCATCCTCAACTCACTGGACCGCACGGTGAATCCCTGCGAGGACTTCTTCAGCTATGCCTGCGGGGGCTGGATCAAGGCCAACCCCCTCCCCGACGGTCACTCGCGCTGGGGCACCTTCAACAACCTCTGGGAGCACAACCAGGCCATCATGAAGCACCTGCTGGGTGAGTGCATGGGAGTGGTGGGACCCCACAATGCTCAGGGGCCCCGTTAGGTCCAGGGGATGCCAAAAACTTAGGCATGGAAATATGACGTTGGAATTGAACTCCAGCGTCAAACCAGTCCATGACACACATGCTGTGAGGACATTGAGAAACAGATCCTAGCTGTGTTTGCTCTCCTAGATAGTCCTGAGATTTCTGACTGTGGTGTTGCTAGTCTTTGGTGCTGAGTAGGGAAAAGGCTTCTGCTCTGTAAACCCCATGGTGGCATTCCCAGGAGCTCTGAAATTCAGGATTTGCACTCCACACTGCATCCAGAGGCTATAGTGCCCCAGTGTCACCCCAAGGATATGCATTTATTCTGTTCTGTAGCTTCCAGCCTTTGTGAGCAGCCTTCTGGGCGGCTGGCTGCCAATATGGCCATTTTTGGGGGACCAAAACTCCCCCAGCAAAGGGAGGATCCTGGGCTCAGCCTCTGCATGCGAACACCGAAGCAGAGCGGCTTATCCAAGCAAATGGCGGGGACGGTTTGTTCAAGCTTTGAGCAAACAACTGGCTCCTTATCAGCACTTTCCACTGCGCCAGGGCTGATTATATGGAAAGAGAAGGTTTGGGAAGAGTGTTGTCTTTTGAGAGAAAGGGGGTGGCGCGGGAACAGCTTCGTCCCTGGCTTTTCCCGCAGAAATCTGGCGCTGGTTTTACTGGGAGAAGAGACTGGGCCTCCAGCCAAGTGGTCGCGTTTGGCATTTCCTTGAATTCCTTGGAGCTGAGGGACCTTTAGTTAATAAAACCACACAGCTGGGAAGCCAAAGGTGCAAGCTGTGTCATCAGGAAAATAAATAAAAAAACCTGAAAAACCCTCTGGGGAAGCAGAATTTTAGCTGGGGAGATGAAAGGAAGGTTTTGGAGGCAGAGGATAAAAATGGGTTTATTGTTCCTTTTTGCAGGAATAAATAATACAGGCCTGGGGGGCACCAGCACAGAGGCGAGGGCAGCACCCGGGGCTGGATGATGCTGGGAATATCTGAGCTGCTGGAAAAATGCTTTTTGTTTTTTCTTTCTTTATCTTTTGTCCCCAAAGAGTTGGAGCAGTCACTGTGGGTGGGAAAGGGGATGGGAGACAGGAGGCCAGGAAGGGATGGGGCCAATGGGATGCCCGTAGAGGCATGGTGGGGACTATTGGGACAATCCTTGGTGCCTTTTTGGAGCCTAGCCTTGCCCAAAATGGGGCTGAATCCTTCTGGCTCCAGTGGATGCCCATCCCTGGGGCCGTCTGTGATTCTCCCTGGGTACCTCCCACAGAAAACACCACAGCCAATGTGTCAAGCGAGGCAGAGCGCAAGGCACAGCGCTATTACCAAGCCTGCATGAATGAGAGCAAGATCGAGGAGCTGCGTGCCACTCCGCTCATGGAGCTCATCCAAAAGGTTTGTCTCAGTCCTTGTGGAAAAGCCATCTTCCCTCTGCAAAATGGGGGGAAAAGCTCAGTCATGGGCAGTCTCAGCACCCTCCAGACTCCATTCTTGGTGCTTCCTGCAGAAGAGCATCCCCCAGGTCAAGCAGGTAGAGGGAGGGATTTATAATCCTATAATGGGGCTTTTTAGCCCCCTTGCAAGACGTTTTCCCCCTGGATGGATATTGAGGGGATATTGAAGCAATTCCAAGTGGCTGTTTCTTACCCGAAAGTTGGTTGCTGTCTGTCCCCAGCTGGGTGGCTGGAACATCACAGGTGCCTGGGCCGGTGACAACTTCAACGAGACGCTGCGGGAGGTGACAGCACATTATCGCACCTCGCCCTTCTTTTCCGTCTATGTCAGCGCTGACTCCAAGAACTCCAACAGCAACGTCATCCAGGTGGATCAGTCAGGGCTGGGCCTACCATCGCGGGATTACTACCTCAACAAGACGGAGAATGAGAAGGTGAGGGTGTCGGGGGAAATGTGGGTTGGCTGGCGGGATGCCATGGGTGGGTGGCACCTGCCATGCTGATCCCACCTGTCTGACCATGCAGGTGCTCGCCGGGTACCTGAACTACATGGTGCAGCTGGGGATGTTCCTGGGAGGCACCGATGAGGAGTCAACGCGGCAGCAGATGCAGCAGATATTGGACTTTGAGACGGCCTTGGCCAACATCACTATCCCGCAGGAGAAGCACCGGGATGAGGAGGTCATCTACCATAAAATGACAGCAGGAGACCTAAAGGTACGGGTGGAGCTGGCAAGCTTCCCCATTCTGCTGTGGTTTGGGAAGTGGGGTGGATGAGTGGAGGTGACGCAGCTCCTCTGGGAATCTTTACACCAACTGACACAGCCTGGGAAACTCTTGTGCAACCGCTTGGCCCATGTCCTCCTTGGGGAAATCCCACCCTGACCCTTCCTCCCAGCCTCTGGACCACCCCTGGGGCCGGCAGCTCTCCCACTGCAGCACTTACGTCCTCCTCGCACTGCTGGCCCTGGATGTCAGCCCGGTCACCTCCCAGTGTCCCCAAAGAAGCTTTTATGATTTGTGTCAACATTTCTGACACCCACCCCACTTTATTTTCCTTTGTGTGAGGAAATTGTTTACTTCCCTCCAACTTTTCAAGGATGCTGCTGTTACGGGAACTGGCCTCTGCAAAATCATCTGAATCCATCAAATGGGGACCGATGCAGCCAGTTCCAGCTCAAGAAGCAGCTGCCACCCCCCGTGATGGTTTTTAGGTCCATAGCAGCGCTGTGGCTTTTGCAGGAGCTGGCACCGGCTGTGGACTGGATGCCCTTCCTCTCCACAGTCTTCTACCCCGTGGAGCTCAACGAGTCAGAGCCCGTTGTGGTCTATGCCAAGGAGTACCTGGAGCAGGTCTCTGACCTCATCCTGACCACGGATAAGTGGTGAGAACCCCCAGCCTATACGGAGACCCTGGGTACCCAGGGTGGGCAGGAATGTGCTGCTGCCTACTCACCGCCTCTCGCCATAGTCTCCTCAACAACTACATGATCTGGAACCTGGTGCGGAAAACCAGCCCACTCCTTGACCGGCGCTTCCGGGATGCTGAGGAAAAATTCATGGAAGTGATGTATGGGACGAAGAAGGTGAGGGTGGAGTCCCCAGTGCCCCTAAATCACCATTAAAATAGTGATGGCTTTTTATGTCAAGGCCCTGTCATGTGGCATCCAAACAATAGAGATATGGGGCAGCTTTTGGGGTGGCAGGGGGAGGGATGGGCCAGGTGGAGCAAGGGGTAGGAATGTGGAGGGCTTTGTTCCATGCCACTGCTGATGACTACTTCTTGTCCCGTGCAGAGCTGCCTCCCACGCTGGAAGTTTTGCATCAGTGACACGGACAACAACCTGGGCTTTGCCCTGGGGGCCATGTTTGTCAAGGCCACCTTTGCTGAGGACAGCAAGCAGGTGGTATGTCCCCAAGGCAGCAGCATGCGAGTCCCAGTGCTGGGAAAGCCTCTACAATGGTGGAACTGTTGGGGCAGACAGTGTTTCTCTGTCCGCCTTGTTGTGTTCATTGTGCATCTCCATGTGCCGGGTTTTTCACCATATGTCATCTTGGCCTCCCAGCCTCTTCCTCCCTGTGGTGTGAAGGTCCTTGACCTCTCTGGGACAGGAAGTCAGCTCTCTGGACTGACGCCGTGCTGCCTTGTTTTGTCTAGGCGGAGGAAATGATCGCAGAGATTAAAACTGCCTTCGAGGAAAGCCTGGAGACCCTGCAGTGGATGGACGAAGAGACAAGGAAATCGGCCAAAGAGAAGGTGAGGCACTGGTGGCTGTGCTGGGGAGAGGGTGAGGGTGGAGGATGGTGGAACCAGGTAAACCTATCCTTCCCTCTCTGGCACTGAAAGCACTCTGGTCCTTGTCACCCTCCAGGCAGATGCCATCTATAACATGATTGGCTATCCTAAGTTCATCATGGACCCCAAGGAGCTGGATAAAGTCTTTAATGACGTGAGTTGGTCAGATACGTCCCCTGGGTCTTCTATAGGATGTACAGGGCGTGCCCATATCACCATGGCCTAAGGGCAGCCTTGAACCTCAGGTTTCCTCCAGAAGGGTCTCACTGATGTCCTTGGCCATTTTCAAGGGACTTCCCAGAGAGCTGTAGGCCAGTCCTGGGGTGGCTGGGGCTCTTGGGACCCCTGCCTGGGAAAAGGACGAGCTGTTTTCCATAATGGTGATTCATTGCCCTCCAGAGACTCCGCAGGTTTTGGGGAGGAGGAGAAACAGGAGAAGCCATAACTCTGCTGGCTCTGGAGGCTCAGACGTGACTGTGGAGGGAAGAGTGGGGCTGGGTGATCACCACACACCATTTACACCTTGTTCTTTTGCAGTACGAGGCCATGTCTGACCTCTATTTTGAGAACGTCATGCAGTTTTACAACTTCTCAGCCAGGGTCACAGCTGACCAGCTCCGGAAAACGCCAAACAGGGACCAGTAAGTCCTCTGCTCCACTTCCCTGTTGTACTCAGTGGGTAATATCAGCGTATCTGGAGCACTGGGATTTGGTGTCCACCAGCCTGTGCTGGTTTTGGGAAAATAAATTTAGGACAACGGCTTTGCAACAAAAGTGGATGTTGTTGGAGCAAACACTGGCGATGGTTTGTGTTGCCATGTTGGCCGTGTTTGTGGTCCTGCAGGTGGAGCATGACACCTCCGACGGTCAACGCATATTACTCTCCCACCAAGAATGAGATTGTCTTCCCTGCCGGCATCCTCCAGGCCCCGTTTTACACCCGTGCATCCCCCAAGTAAGAGCCATGGGAAAACAGAGAGGGCAGGATCCCTAGCTTTCCTCCTATATCCAGATCTTAGGCTAAGTTTCATGGCTTTGGGGAGCAGAGGCTGCTTTCTTAACCTCTGCATTACCCTCCTGCAGGTCCCTGAATTTTGGTGGGATCGGCGTGGTGGTGGGCCATGAATTGACACATGCCTTTGATGACCAAGGTAGGACCAGGGCCAAGTGAGTGGGCAGCTGGAAGGCTGGCCAGTATGAGATGAAGAATCCACTGTGTTTTTGCAGGCCGAGAATATGACAAAGATGGCAACCTGCGTCCCTGGTGGAAGAACTCTTCAGTGGAGGCCTTCAAGCGTCAGACAGCATGCATGGTGGAGCAGTATGGCAACTACACCATCAACGGCGAGGCAGTTAATGGCAAGCACACTCTCGGGGAGAACATCGCTGACAACGGGGGCCTCAAGGCCGCCTACCGGGTAGGACCATGGGGCTGGGGAGATTTGAAGGGGGGCATGGTATGGTGGGATTTGTGTTGTCTCCTGAGCCAGCTGTGCTCCCTGGTCTTCAGGCATATCAAAACTGGCTGAAAAAGAATGGGGATGAAGAAACACTCCCAACTCTCGGCCTCACCAACTACCAGCTCTTCTTCGTTGGCTTCGCACAGGTAGGTCACGTGGTGATCTTGGGAGGGTGAGCACACAGGTTTTTGGGGGTGAAGGATGCCCAGATGGGGTTGGGAGGGTGTGATGGCAAAACTGAATCCTTCAGACATGATGTAGTGGATAGAGAATGAGATTGGGGTGGTGCTCGTCACAAAGCAAGACAAAGCTGAAGCTCGAGCTGCCTTGGCACGCCTCCTGCAGGCAGAGAGGTTGGATTCAGCACCGAGCCAGCCCCATGGTGGTGGGTGTCAGCACTCAGGCTCCTTGCGCTCCATTTGCAGGTGTGGTGTTCAGTTCGCACACCGGAGAGCTCGCACGAGGGGCTCATCACTGATCCCCACAGCCCCTCGCGTTTCCGCGTCATCGGCACAGTCTCCAACTCCAAGGAGTTCGCGGAGCATTTCAGCTGCCCCCCAGGCTCCCCCATGAACCCTCTCAAGAAGTGTGAAGTCTGGTGATGGGCGAGTGCCCAAGGGAACCAGCAGCCGGTTGCTTCATCCTCTGCCAACATCTGGGCTTCCCCAGTCCTTTGATGCTCAAACCACTTCTCCATGCCATGGAGAGCCTGACTCTTCAGCCAGAGCGATGTCTGCATCCCCGGCATTGTCCGAGGTTCAATCCACTGTGAAAGCTCCTCATCCCCCCTGCTTGTTGGTGACATGACTTGGTTTTGAGGGTCCCTTCTTTCCCACCATGACCGGGTCACATGTTGAGGCACATGCGTCCATGGGCACTGCCCGTATTTACACACACAGTGCTCCAGCCTGGCCCACTGCCTGGAAAACCCCTCTGTTTTGGAGGTGATAAAGGGAACCCCCAACAGCGGCAGGTTTGTCTGTGTGTCTGAACACACCTGATGTACCACCTTCTCTCCAAAGATGCGCACATGAGGGTGGAAAATATTCTAAGATGTATTTTTTTTGGGGGGGGGAAACATATATATATTTTTCATGTGTTGTGGAATACACTGGAAATTTTCAGGGAAAATGCATTTAAAAGCCTTTTTTTAGTAAAAGATTAGTATATTTATTAATTTTTTTTTAACTTAGTGCAGCTGTAGGTGCAGTACTCTGTGGTGACAGTCCCTTGGCCAGGGAAGCTGGGTAGGGCCGTGGATATAACTTTCCAGTCTTGGATCCTGTGTTTCTCTAGGAGGGACTATCCTCAGAGGATGCTGTTGGGAAAATTAGGGACAGCAGGCCTGGGGACAGGGTTGGAGGATGCTGCAAGTCACAGGGGCTGTGCTGAGATGCTGTAGTTCCTGGGATTAGCTTTAATTTCAGAGTGTAAAGGGAAAAATTGACGTAACCAAAGATGTAACCAAGGTGGTGATCAGGTGGATGAAGCATCCTGTTCTCCCTCCTGTCCCCTCTGAAGCCAGGCCAGCCAGGATTTCCTGGCCCAAAAGCTTCCCAGACAAGTGCAGGCGGTTCCTGCCACTGCTTCTCTCATGCCGAGCCTGCCCTCTGCCCGGGAAACTGCAAGCTCCAAAAGCACCACGTGGCCCCAAAACTCTGTCCCTCCACAGCTGGTTTGGCAGCAGTGTGAGAAGTGATCAGGATGGGGCTGAGAGACTGTTTTAAGGGATGTTTTTAATACTTGTTTTGAGGGGAAAGCACTAACAGGAGCTCAGGTGCTTCGTGTTGTCACCTTCTTGCTCTAGACAAAGCAGAGACAGAGGGATTTTTAATATTTATATGTAAAGGGAGGGATGGAACTGGCTGGTTTTTTGTAACTTTTTTCACCCTACGCATGGGGCTTATTGTAATTGGAATAATAAATACTTTTTACTGGATTTGGAACTGATCACAACTTACATTTTCTTATAGCAGGAGAGTCTGCATCCTTTTATTTGTGCTTTTTGCCCTGTCCCCACTGAGACTGTTCTGCGCTGACAAAACTGAGCCAAGGAGGCTTTTCCCAGCCTATGCTTGGCAACTGCTGCCTCTCTCAGAGGCTAAATCCAGGAGTTTTTGCCCAAAATCCTCACTCTCACTGCAGGTGGCTCTTTGCTTTCCATCTCTATGGCATGGCCCCACACAGCTCTCCAGCAGGGAGGTCTTTCCCGGATGCTTTTCCTTCCTCCTGGGTGAGTTTTTGGCTGGCTGGGCTGTGCTTGGATCCAGCAGCACAGGCCCCGCACAGGTTTCTCTCCAAACTCCCTTATTTATGGCTTAGTGATGCTGGTGGGATGCTGCCAGCTCTGTAACACAGGCCAACATTCACTCCAAGCAGATGCTCCATGGCTTCATCAGGCTTGCCCAAAAAATGCAAGGCAGGACCTGGACTACAGGCTCCCTGCAAGCCTCACCCCAGCACCTGGCAGGGCTGATGGTCGTAAAACAAGCCAAGTGCTGGGTACTCCTTTGCTATTTAGCCTTGGAATTGTTATTGGGGGCTGGATTTGGGGCAAAACTAGTAGTCTGCAGCCCACTGGTAGCAAACTTTCGGGAATACAGAGTGTTTCTGCTGCTGGCATGGGCAGGACTGAGCCAGCAGTGAGCTGGGGACACAGGTGTTGCGTAAATAAGACATTAAAATACCTCTATGACTGTTTTTACGGTGTTTTCTGACACAGATGGAATCGAAATGTAGTAGTAGCACTCACTTTCTGCTTGCATGACTCGGTGTGAGGCCCTCGGTTTCCTGCAGCGCAGCCGTGGCCGTTGTTTTCTCTCAGATCTGCCTGGAAATGGCGCAAACCCGCAGAGGGCGGTGGAGCCGAGAAAATCGCTGCCTGCACACTCCAGTGCTGGGCTGGCAGGAACCAGCGATGTTACCAGAGTCCTATTTTGGTCTGGATGTGGCCCCACATGTTTAAATTGTGGTGGAATACCTGCATTCCTAGGGAAAGAGAGGAGCAGCGTGGGTGTAAGACAAAGAGGAATAGAGTGGGGCCAGGGTGAGAGGGTGTTTTCCCAGCTGCAAGGAGCAGGGAAGGGAGCAGAGGCGTCACATGGAGATGCTGTTAGAAGTGGTTTAACCATCCAAAAAGGAAATACTTTGGCTCTCTGGGGCTTACTCGCAGGCAGGGACCAGGCAGGTGATGGCTCAGGGACAGCCCCAGGGCAGAAAGGACTTCGAGGGTGACCATCAGCTGTGTAGTGATGGTGACTACAGTGGGGGACACTGTGGTCAAGGCTCCCTGTGCTGGGCTGGGAGCGGGTGGTGGGAGTTGTCCTCTCTGGGAGGCTGCAGGGCATAGGGAGAGCGGGCAGGAGGTGAATCATCCTGCTCTGTGCCAGTGCCTGGTGTGGGCTTGCCTGGTCCTGGGTGGTATTTGCTTTATTTTGTGCTCAGCTGTGCCCTGGAGGGCTGAGCCCGGGCAGGGAGAGGAATGGGGAAAGCTCCAAGCAGGACCTTTTTTTTTTTCTCCTGTGTGTGTGTTGGGTTTTTTTTTTCCTTTTTTCTTTTTGCTTCTTCTGCTGGGTGGTTTTTTTTTTGTCTGGAGGGTTTTGGAAGAGGATCTATGCGGGAAAAGCAGAAGCCGAAAGAGGGAGGCGCTGCCGTGCTGCACTGGGTGCAAGCGGGCAGCTGGAGCATGCTGGAGCCTCCAAATGGAGCTGGAAATGGGGGCTGTCTGTAGGTTTGGTGGGGCTGAGCCAGCTGTTGAGAGGTGATAGGCTGAACCCAACCTTCTGAAGTGCCCTTCTCCTTCCTGCTTTGTTCCTTCCAAGTAGGATCTAACGCCTGACACATCACAACAGTGCGGAGGTCACCTACTAGGACAACCAGATTTTAGGGCCAAAAGCTTCCCTGAACAAGCCACACCTTCCTGAAGGCAGGAAGATGGGGAGTCAGAGGTGGGGAGCAGGTTTCTAAATCCTACCTTGCAGCTGGGACTTGCTCATTCTGATCACTGTGAGTTTTCACTTGGAGCCAAGCAACAACAAGGCTGTGTCTCCTCACTCACTCCCAGGACCACGGCTTTGTGCTTTGTGCTTTTCTCTTCATGAGTGTCCCTTCAGGAAAACAGCCATTTTCCAGTGATACCCCAATCCTGTATTTTCCTAAGTTCACCAACAGCTCCAGCATTACTATAACACTCTGTGCTGTGGGGTTGTGTCTCTGCTGTGGCCAGCTACATGAGAGAGTGGTGGGACTGGAAAAAGGGCTGGCGATGCTCTGAAACAGGAGCTCAGCACTGTAGGCTCCAGCTGCCCACAGTGACACATCGGTTCCCGGGTGCTAATAAAGCTAGCAGGAAAAAGAGGAGGAAAAACGAAATGGAGAGGTGGGAAGAAGGGTGTGAATCCAGCTGGAACTCACTCGGGCTCTAAATCTGCAGGATTTGTTGGCCAAATCGACCTGTGTAGGGTAGAAGGGAGATGTATCTGCTTTTTCTTCTCAGGAAAAATTAAAAAGAAGGGAAAAGCATGGCTGGGGAGAGACATTGACTCTGGAAGGGCTTTAAGGCACAGCCAGGAGCCTGACTCCTTCACCTGGGCAGCACATTTTGGGAGCTTCAGTAGACAATATGGTGAAAATGACATTTTTTTTCCTTTCTAAACAGGCAAAAAGTGTTATATCCAAAGATCCTGGAGCTTGGAAACTCTTTTGCAGCTGTGTTTACAGGCAGCTATTTCTGTAGAACAGAGACAGGCATGGATGTCAATTTGCTTTTGAGATGAATTTCCTTCCGTGCAAAGGGGGGTACTCAGAGAGAGGCCGTGCCAGGAGGTGGTCATGGAATGGCATCAGCCCCCCCAGAACAGACAGCTCTACTTGCACCTTCCAAGTAATAACAGCCAGGTCTTCACCAGCTGTGGAGGGAGAATTGTCTTCCCAGCAAGAGAGGTGTGCTGTGAACACAGCAGCTCACTGGGATGCTGGGAGATCTATTAGAACTTGGGCAAACCCCATACCATGAGAGAAGTTCCTCTTTTGTTCTCCCATTTTTGGGGAGTGGAGGAGTACTTGGCCCTTCTTTTAGGTCATTCTTATTTCTCTCTTCAGTTTTCCTGGTGGGGAATCAGTTAATATGGCAGGGTGAAGGCTGCTGAGGAAAACTTGACTCAGAGAAAAACAGCCAGAGCCCCCTCTAAATATTTGTTCCTGGGTTCAGATGGAAATATTCCCCGCTCAGAACTTCTTTAAAGGCTGGCAGGGCTTGGTTGGGCTCTTTCCCCTCAAAAAGAAATCTCAGTGTTTCCTATCTCCCCCCCTTTCCCACAGGCAGTGTGAGGTATGTACAAGCTCACCTCCTCCCAGGTAGTTCCCTTACCCTAATGCAGAACAAAGAGCACAGAAAGGGACACTAAGCAGCATATGAGTCACCTTCCCCTGCCCCACTAATGCCTGCTGGCACTGCAGGAGGTAGCTGTACCCTCCAGTAGCACGTGAGTAAGTAAGAAAATATTCCAGTTGCAAGGCTGCTTTTAATAGAGACCGGCTGGCAGCTCCCAGCTTTCCTCCTGAGAACACACCTTGAAGGAGGAAGAGCTTCTGGAAACACTGCAATCCTTGAGTGTCCTAAACCTGCCCTGCACAACCTCATTGTTCGATAACTCAGACTCTGACTCCAAAGGGAAAATATACTCAAGACCCTTCTACTATTTTTTGCCCACTGTGCTGAGTTCTGCTCCAGTGAACAACACCCAGTCCAGTTTCTCCACCTTCAGATTTATATTTAAAACTCAAAATTACTTCTCTGTGTAGAAACAGGACCATTGCACAGACAAGGACAGATGTGACTCCTCAGGTAGGTTTTTTTAAGTGTGCAAGATCTTTACGTCTCTTCTTTCAGCTTGTGGTCGTACCAGTTACTCTCCAGGTGCCTGAATACGCCATGAGGGCTGTTCACTTCAGTAAAAGAAGCTTTTCACGTTTAAGGGTTTATTTGTGATTGCATTAAAGCATTATCTTCCTCCTAAACTCACAGCTGCTCAGAATTTGCAGCAGAAGGGACACAAATAAACTCTGGGAAGGTTTCCTAGAGCAGCACCACAGGCTGGGTGACTGGGGCAGCAATACCTGCGGGGTGCAGTGAAGGTGCTGGGAGTGTCTCCCTGTGACGTGCGGCATGGCAGGAACATCGGAAGGTGCCAGCAGGTTGGAATGAGCCCTTGGCAGCGAGCAGCGAGGCAGGACAAGTCAGGACAATCTGTCAGCTGCTGGAATCTGTTCTGGGGTGCTTTTTATCTCCCCAAGATGGTACAAACCACCTTAGCCGCTGCCAAGCTCAGGTGGTGGCTGTGAGGAGGGTTCTGCAGGCTAGATGTGAAATGGTGAGCATGGTGGTGGTGTGGCAACCCTTGGGGGGTGATGGATGGGTGTGACCATGGGGTCAGGTGGACACCTCTCCCCCCAAGGACAGGTCTGGAGGGGCCCCATTGCCACAAGTGGGCTGCCTTGGTGGTCTCCGGTGTCCCTCACAGCCACGCCATCACCCACCCTCATGAGGGGCCGCAGTGTGGACCTGCCAGCTGCCCCAGCAGCTGGGAACTGGGGCTGAGGGCTGTAGGGCTGGTAGTGGGGCTGGGGGTGAGGGTTTTTCTTTTAGGTAAGCCATTTCCTGGGGCCCGCAAAGGAGTGAATACTGCGGGACTCCTCACAGCCAAGGGGGTCCCAGGCTTCCATGTTGCCTTCAGGGCTGCCGGTCCTCACGACACCTCAGGGGAGGCTACGGAGCTGCCCCTTCCAGCCCCTTCAGAAGCCAGGAATTGGGGCTGGGGGTGAGTTTTCGGGCATAGGAAGTCCTCAGGGGAGTGGGTGCTGAGGCACGCCATGGCCCTCTCACACCTTCGGACCAAACCCTCACCGCCAAACTGTGCCTTCGGCCTCCGAGCCAAGCCGAGTGTGCCCGAAGCTGCGTACGCGCCGATCCCGAGGGACTCCGAAGATCGCCGAGAAGCTCCGAAGAGACACGAGCGGGGCGGGAATCCCTCTTCCGAGACGGTCCGAAGCTTCCCGAACTGTCTCACGGCCTCGTCTTCCGGAAATAGCCGAAGTTTACCGAGCGCGGGGTCACGGGAGGTGCTGGGCTAAGCGGCGAGGGAGGAGAAGGAGGGCAAGGCGCTTGCGCCCACGAAAGTCTTTCCGGAAGAACCCGAGTTTTGCCGAACGGCGCTGGCTGACGAGCGACTACGGAAAGGGCCGAAGGTTGCCGATCAGTGGTGGGACGAGCGACTCCGGAAAGAGCCGAAGGTCGCCGATCGTCTCTGGGCCGAGCGGCTCCGGAGCGGCCCGAAGGCGCCCGAGCGCCCGCCCGGCCGGACAGCTGGAGGCGGCCGCAGCGCCATGTTTGATGCTCCGCTACTCCAGTGAGGAAAATCCGCCGGCATCGCCCTCGAGCCGCCGCCGCGAACGGCTCCGCTGCCCCCGGCGAGGGCGACCGCGACCCCCCGCCGCCGCCGGCTCATGAGCAGCGCGGCCTGAGCCGCCCCCCCTTCCCTCCCTCCC
>VWPU01022789.1:0-34734 GCA_013398955.1 Callaeas wilsoni | reverse complement strand
GCCGCGCCCGGAACCGTCGCGCGAGTGGGGCGCGAGCGCGGGTTCCCGCAGAGCGGGCCGGGGCGGCTCCACAGCGGCCACCGGCACCGGCACCGGCACCGGCACCGGCACCGGCACCGACACCGACACCGACACCGCCCCGAGCGAGCGAGCTGTAACTGCACGGAGGCCCCCCCTCAGTCTCCTCCCGGCTGAACACACCAAGTGACCTCAGCCGCGCCTCATACGGCTTCCCCTCAAGGCCGTTCACCATCGTCATTGCCCTCCTTTGGACACTCTGATAGCTTCATGTCTTTCTTATATTGTGGCGCCCAAAACTGCCCCCAGCACTCGGGGTGAGGCCACCCCAGTGCAGAGCAGAGCAGAGCAGAGCAGGATAATGCCCTCCCAGCCGGCTGGCGATGCTGTGCCTGATGCCCCTCAGGACACAGTTGGCTCTCCTGGCTGTCAGGGCACTGCTGACTCGTGTTCAGCTTGCAAAATGGGGAGCAGGGTTTCATCCGTCCCAAGTCAGAGGGGGTCAGGGCTGACAGGGACCTCTGGAGAGCAACCAGTCCTGCCCTGTGCCAGAGCAGGGCTGGTGCCTCTCCCTCACTGCATATGGTTGCATTTCATGGGTTTCAACACCAATTTTCCTCTTTCTTCTAATCTTTTAAGCTCTCAGTAACACTTTTCTTTTTGTCTAACTTCTTATGAGGTGTCTGGGATGTGTCATCACTGGCCCATTTCTCATTATTCAGAGTTTCAGAGCTGGATGATCACATTTTCACTTTCTTTTTGCCAGTTGGTACAAGACGGTACAGCTTTTGGGCACATCTATGCATCCCTTCTTTTCCTCAATTTTTTTTCCAGGGAGGCAGTTATGTATATCCACTCTCTTTTCCTTGTCTTGTATTATGAAGCATCTTTGCACCTACATTTTCCAAACTAGCTTCCCATTTAACGCACGCAGCCTCGTAAATCCACACGCTGACTTTCCAAGGAGAAGTGCTCCCAGCTTTTCCCGAGCACCCCGGGGAAGCACTGCTGCCCGTGTCCCACCACAGCCAGGGTGTCCCTTCCATGGGCAGCCTGACAGGTGTGTGTGTGTGTCTGTGTGTGTGTGAGCTGTCCTGGCCCCTTCCAGCTGCTGCCTCCTTGCTGTGATCCCCACACGCTGCTCAGGGGCTCTGGACCTTGCAAGGGCTGTGACACGGGGACACGGACAGTCATTCGCCCTACTGGGTGTACATGGACATACATTTGCTCTACTGGGTGCTGCACCTGCTCCAAACAAGTGATGTTTTCAAAACAGGGAAATAATTAGGAAGCTGTTGGGCTCTTCCTGTTATTACTCCCTCAGGGAAATTCAGTTGGGTATGTTCAGAGACACCGCTTATGCACTTGCGAAAGGGCTGGCTGGGGCAGGTGTATTTTTCTTATTTTTCCGAGGATAAGTGAGATTTAGCCCAGCAGTCAGGGTCGAGATGAAAGACGGAAGGACAGGAATGCCTAGACCTCTTTTTCCCCCTTTGGACATACTTTTCTGCAGCAGCCTGTCACAGCTGAAACAAATCTAGACCTCACTTGAACTCTAATTCTTAAGAGACAATTGATAAAATACCTTCAAAAGACATCATAGGACCTGAAACGCTTAATGCTGCTAATGATCCTGGACTTGGCAGAGACATCAGGGCACAGGACACAATTCCCTGTCCCTCACCTTCCTTAGGCAGTAAATTGCTCATTGCTTTCTTTGTGTGTGGCAGCAGAGCTCCCTTTTTATCTCCTCCTCCCCTGCTCTTCCTTCCTTTGCTCCAGATATCAGTGCCCTTTTTTTTTTTTTTCAGATGGTCTAGCTGCTTACATAATCTAATTAAATTTATAAGTCGTTCTCTGCTGGTTTTCACCTTCAAGACTACTGCTGCTATTTCAGGCGTGAAGAAGGGGCTTCTGCCCAAAAGCTTATCTGGTTGTTTTTCTCAGTGGCAGCTGGCCTGATGAAAGAGCCCCTCGTTTTACAAACCACAGTAGAAAAAGAGCAACTTACATCTTTAGCAGTGTGTTGAGTGACAGGGGAACATTTGGCTTCTTCTACGTAGTGTAATATGCAGCTAAAAACATCCAGTTAGTAGGTGTGCTTCAATTTGGTTTTATTTTCTAGAGACTGTTCTAGAAAAATGGATATTTCTGCAGTAGTCCGGAAACCTCTTACAAATTCATCAGTTCACCCAATTTGCTGAAGCCAGAGTAGAAACCCTTTAGCACAGGTGTGAAGGTAGATGGACCCTTAGGTTGCTTTGCCTTGCCTGTAGGTCTATATTAAGAGTTGCAGGTGTAAAATGTGAGATGTCATTTAAAAATGCGTCTGTTAAATGGGACAAGGCTCCTGTGTGAACACCAGTTTGATGTGGAGTTAAGTTAAATCAGTATCGAGCTGAAGTTAGCAGTGTTTTAATTGGCATAGGCTTCACTGAGGTACCAGTGCTGAAATTTTCCTGTGATCCCGTATAAACAGAGAATTATGTCATGTGCTGATACTTTGTGAACTAGATTTCAAAATGCTTTTTTTTTTTCTTTTTTTCAGAGATAGGTGACATTTGAGAGAACCTTAGTGTTCCTCACCTGCTTTCTGTCCAGGCAGCCTCTTCAAGTACTTCTCACATCCAGCCAGAGCTGGATTCACATTTCAGAGTGATAAATTAAAAATGTGGTCTCTCCCTCCCTCCACCTTTTCAGTTGCCGATTGACATCCAAAATGATGTGACAGGTTTTCCTGATAGTGCACTTCACCTTTGGTGTTGTGTAAACCCCGAAGGACTGATGGAAATCCTGTGAGTTTATAGATGGGTCTTCGAATAGTGTTTGAGGAGGATTTTCTAGGCAGGTGTCTTCAGAGTCTCACAAGAAGCCTTTCTCACGGAAGCCACACCTCAGACACTTGTGAATTACTGCAGTGTTACTTCCATCAAGTATTAGCATCTGGATAGGCTGTGCTCAACTAATTGTGATTTGGATTAAAGTGCCAGATGACAGCTGATACTACACCACTCTTTCCCTAAATAAACAATACATTTTCAGCCCGTTGTGGCAACTCCCACTGAACTGTAAGAAAAGGGAGGAGATCCTGCCTTCAGCTAAGTCTCCTGCAAGGTGCAATCAGTGGAAATAAAGCAGAGGTGAGGCTGGAGGAAGAGAGGTGATACTGGGCTATGACATAAGGGATGGCACCAGTGTGTTCCTCTAACCTTTGTAAAAAGCTGTGAAAGTCATATAATAGTGGTGATGTTTTACATCATTTGCTGGATGTGGGGGAGAGGATCCTAAATATATATATAGATAGATAGATAGATATACACACACACACATATATGTGTGGTAGATATCTACCACATCTGCTGGTAGAAAGAAACTGGAAAAATGAAGATTAAAGGACTGAGCAAGCCCTGGCACTGCAGAGGCTGGCAGGACAGTCTGTGCCCAGTGCCCCCTTGCCCAGGGCATCTCCCAGCACAAAGGCTTTGGGAGAGAGGATGCATGTGATCAGCTCATGTCTTCACAAACCTGTCTGGAATTTAGGACCGAAACAAAGAGCTGTGACTTTGTAGCCCCTCGTTCAACATACACAGATGGAAACTGTAGCTTTTAACCGGTTTCCTTCAAGTTCTTTCCCTGGGGCATTTCCAGGCAATAAAGATTTGATCACTATTTGCTACTCTTCTTATTAATTGGGAATTGATCTCACAAAACCAGACCATCAGTTTGGTTCTTTCAGGTGAGTTTATGTTATAAATCTAGTCAGTCTTCCAGTGCTTGGCAATCCTTCAACTGTTTTGGATCTCGAGCCAAAATTCATCATTTAGATTTACGTTGGCAGTGTACTAAGCCAGAATCCCAGATCCCAAGATTAGTATTTGAAAGAGTTAAGCTTTGATCATCAGTGTAGCTTATCAGGTCAGATCTATTCACAAATGATAGACCATGTTAGGCTGGACTAGATAGATGAAGGTATCCCGGACCAAGGCATCACGTTTTAGAACAGAAGGAAGGTCTTTGGTTCAGCAACAACTCCTCTTGCACTCAGATGTTCTTGGCATTTTCAGTATTTACAGCTCCTCTCGCTGCAGCTGGGACCCTGAGAGCTCTGTTTCTCTCGCTGGCTGCTGCACTTCTCCGAACAGACACAGAGGTCACTGCGCAGCCACAAACCCCGTTTATCTGTGGCACGGCTTGCACCAGGTCGGCTCACCCAAACCCTGCCCTGGGGGGTGGGAGGCTGTCGGCCGGCACTGCAACTGCTGCGTTTTTGGGAAAAAACAGGGCTGCCATTCCCAAGTTAAGAACTATGAAGCAAGGTGCTGCCCACCTGCAATTTTATACTTACTAACCTTATAAACATCCAGGTGACTGAAAGGGCTGTGGTAGAAAGGCCTGCACCTGATCCTCAGGTCTGCTGCCAATGTGTCCCACTGATGTGCTGATTGATGGAATAGAGGGTGCATTCATTAAAGTGGCAGTAACGTTAGGTTGGGAAGAACCACAAGTATATTGGAGATTAAGACTGGAATTAAAAAGGGATCTTGACACATTGGACAAGTGGCCTGAATTGTTAGAAGGCATTTGGACAAGGCCAGCAGGTCAATGAGCAGTCACACATTTACTAAAGGAAAATCTACCAAAGGCTTTTGAACACAAAGATGCAGCATAACATTCAAACAGGCTCTGAGCCACACATTACTAGAAACTGAAAGAGTGCATAGAGGAAGTGCTGCCTTATCCTGGCTCTGGTCCTCTGCTCTGTTGTAGGCTTCTGCTGCTGGCAAATGCCAGGGAATGCTGAGATGTGCTCTGTATGGGTGCTCTGATGTCATGCTTGCGAGTGCAGAGCAGAAATTATCAGCCACAGCCACAGGACAGAGAACTGGGCAGCAGTTCTGCAGAAAAGATCTGGGATACTGGTGGATCCAAAGCTGAAACAGAATCATAGTCATAGAAAAATTTAATTTGAAAAAGGCCTCTAAGATCATTGAGTCCAAACATTAACCCAGCACTGCCAAATCCACCACTAAACCATGTCCCCGAGTGCCACATCTACTTGTCTTTTAAATACTTCCAGGAATGGTGACTCAACTATGTCCCTGGACAGCCTGTTCTGATGCTTGACCAGCCTGCCAGTGGAAAAAAAAAATCCTAATGTCTGTTTCACCTGTTCTGAGAAAGCCCACACCATATTGGAGTAGATAAGTGGTGATGTTATGTGTGAGAAACTTGTGCTGTCGTAGCTATGAGGGGCTGAGCTCTGTTTGGTGTTGCTGGTATTTCCTGGAGCACTGACTCCAGCTTTAGCAGCACACTTTGAAGAAGGTATGGACTGAGCAGCAAAGGTTCACAAGAGCAGAGGGAATGAGTAGAAGGAATATGAGTTAGTTTATTTTGCTGCGAGGAAGATTTAGATTAGGCATTGGAAATGCTTTCCAGTACAGCCAGTAGAGAAGCAAAGAATAAGCTGTCTACCTAGTTCTCTGTCCCTGCAGGTTTTTGAGAATAATCTAGAAACCTGCTTATGGGAGATCAGAAAGCATGTTAGATCTGTCATTATTGACACAGGTAATGGCTGATTCTGCCCCACAAAAAGAGACAGGCTGCCTCTACGTCCTTTTTAACCCTATTCATCACCAAGTTATTCTTAGATGAAATATGTGCTGTCATTTATACCTGTTTATAGTGGTTACACAATTAGGATAAAAATAATATCCTGATATCCCTATTCAGAATGAACAAGAGGGTTTGGAAAAGGAACGTTATGAGAGAAGAATGTTGTTCTTGTTGCCTGGCAAGATGGGTCTGTGTGAAAATCACGTGTGTGCAGAGGGAGAAGCACTCAGGTTCTGCAGTGCCCAGAGCTTTAGTCTTAGTGAGTCCCTATTTTAGACCTGTTTAAATACAATGTGGTACAGTTCTTTGACTCAGATTAGAGGTATACTGCAGAAAGGGCTCCTTCCATGCCAAACCTAAGGCAAAGGTGAGCAGGGATCTAATTTCTTGTGTTGGCTGGGACTCTCCTTAGTCTATGAGCAGTAAACCTGGATATCTCTCTGCAGAGAGATCCACTCTTACAGCAGAGTGGAGGTTTTATAAAGTCATCCACAAAAAAATTAAAAATTATCAGTGCATGTCTGGCTGGTTCAATTGTTTTGCAAAGAATCAGAGTGGAATTTATCCTATTTAACCTCCACAGCAGAGATAGCTCACGAGTAGAACCCTTTGTTAAGTGAGCTCAAGCTGACTTCTCATGGAGCAGCCGGGTCACCTACATAAGGGAAGGGGAGCTGGAACTGCAGATGGGGGAAGTCTCCTCCTCAGCAAGGGCTCAACCCCACGGTGCCCCAGCCGAGCCAGTGGTGTGGGACCAATGTCTAAAGCCATGCCAAGGCGGGGATGAGGCAGACACGGGGCCGGACACAGCATGGCTGCAGCACGGCACGGTTGGGGAGCGAGGGACGGGCCTCAGCACAAACAGCTGCTGAGCCCTGGGGGGGTGAGGAGGGTCCCAGCAGGGCAGCTCACGGCTCCATCCCACGCTGGTTTTACTGCAACGTGAGCCAAGGTTACAACTTCTATCCACAGGCACCACTTCAAAGTTAGCCAGTGCTTCTAAGGCCAGCGTCTCTGCCCAATTCTTCACCCTGAAGACATCTTCAGTTAACTTAGCAATCCCTGTCGAGAAGACTCAAAGAAGACGTCCTCCCACGAGCTCTCTGTTTTCGTGGCTTTCTGAACGGCTGTGCCACGTGGAGACACCCCACTAGATGGCGGGACAGGAGCCGGGGGATGGCAAGCAGGGCTCTGCTCGCCTTGGTAGGAGGCCAGAGCTTTTTCCACTGCTGTTGGTGCCGTTCCCATGTTACCTGAAATGCCCCAGGACTAGCACAAGTAAAATTCGATATTGGGCCTGTAACTGATGCAGCCGCTCTGGGCTCCTGGCCAGCTGGATGCTGCACACAGATACCATTCACTCCAGATAATTAGCATCCACTCGTGATGAGCTGGGGTCTGTTGAGTTCTTAACCATTACAGGGGCTAATCCTGCCATGCTAAACTCACTCAGCTGCCATTTTTCAAAATGGCATTTGCTTCAGAAATGTTATGAAGTCTGAAATTGAGTTCTGCCATTTTAATCCATCTCTGTATGCTTTTTAGGTCACTGTTACACAGTGTGAGCTCTCAGTCTTGTCAATAGGGAAATAATCATCAGAGCACTCAGCATGTTAATGGTGTTATCCCTAGAATTCTGACACTACCAGCGGATACGTTTAGAAAGCAAACTTTTCTGCAGTTGCTCCAGGAAAATAGCAGGATTTAATACTCATAAGGAAATGGGTAGATCAACTTTTTGGTCTCTCAGTCATGCAAAGCCTCACTGTAGTGGACAGCAGGCGACAGGACTAAAAGATTCCATTTTGGAAAACAGCTTCTTAAGTGGCAATCCAGTAACTTAAGATCATAACACATGTCAGCTGGAAATACAAATCTGCTGTCATCTTCAAACATGTCAAGACAGATATTTATTATTTTCTGGTAAGAACTTTATGTCCACTACATTCCTCCCGTCCATGAAAATCAAGAAGGGACCTGAGTGACAAAGGATATGTTGGATACTTAGGAGGCATCTCCCAGCTTCTGAGTGATTTTGAATTGCTCTGGTTTCTATTTGAATTGCTCTGGTTTCTACCTTTAGAAAGGTACAGCAGTAGGAGCCATTCCAAAATGGGGAATTTTAACAGAAGGATGAGCGAAGAAGCTGTTTGCAGATTCTCCCCACAAATATGCTCTGAGGAAATAGGGACTGATCTGTTTATCTATCTATGAGATGGCTGATAATCTGAGGTACTTCAAGATAAGGGTAGAAAAGGACCTTGAGAGTTCAGTCAGCCAGTCTTCTTTCATCAGGGGGATTAGTTAGACATGCACTTCTCTGGGGAGGTGTTTGCTTACCTTGTTTTTCAGATTTCCTGATGCTGGAGATTTCCATCGTCCTCTGCAGAGCAAACGTTTACTGAAAAGAGGGCTGGGCCCTACCATTCCCCTGTGAGTGTTGCAAATATAGGATGGATCATAACCTGTATTAATGTGGATTTAGAGGTCTGTCTGATGCACAGATCCTTATGTAGCTCAGTGTGCCCCATTCTACATGGACAATTGGCTACAAAATTTCTGTATTTATTTAAAGAAACCCCAACTACATTATTTGTCAGTACTTTCACACAGGATGAACCAGGGTGTTCCTCACTGTTTGGTTCCTTCACTGGGTCAGTGGGCACATGGAAATCTCTCTCCACAGCCGTGACACTGTAGGTAGAGAGGAAAAATGGGAGAACATCTCATCTCATGTATTTCTTCAGGAGCTTTACATTAAAAAAGTAGTATAGCTAACAAATACATTTCAGGGCAGAGTTGCCTGAAGCAATAATAGATACATCAGTGAAAACATAAGAGCATCTCTCAGTGCTGATCACAAGACTAAACCGTAAATAAAATTTTAAGAAGGAAATAGAGAATAAAACTAGAAACATCCCTACCATATGTTTGTATACACACATATAGAGTAAATACATATATATGTATATATAAAAATACACACACATACACACACACACACACATTTTGTATATAATTGCTGTATGCCCAAATGTCAAATGCCGTGTGTAGGCCTGGCTTCCCAGGGTCAAAAATGTAGGATAAAAGTAGGACCAGTACCAAGAAAAGAGGCAAGGAGCAAAATATTAATCTGGAATAGGACACATCAACTTTAAAAAGAGATATCTGGGGTGGTGGGTGTGATGGCAATCTTTGAAATCAACAGCAGAGGTGAGAAAATTAAAGGAGACCAACTATTCACTGTCTATTGGCAGACAGGAAATATGGGAACATCAAGAAAATGATAAGGTGATGAGTTCAGAAGAGTCAAAAGAAGGCTCATTTTAACACCCTGTGTATAGTCACCTTGTGAAACTTATTGCTTGAGGATTCTGTGGATGCCAAAAGTTTAGGTTATTGCAAAAGCGATTTTAAAAAATTGCAGGAATGGCTACTAAGCACTTCTAGATCAGGAAGAAGCCCTACAGCCAAGGACTGCTGGAGGTCAGGAAATTCAACACTAGATGTTGCCTTCGTCTGCATAGATTTGTATGTTTTTCAGGAAGGAGTTTGGAATAGATCTCTGTATCCTTAAATGCCCTTTATTAACTTGTCAATCATATGCAGCCTTAGGGGAGGACATTTCTAGAAACATTGAGGGGGAAAGAAAGTCGTAAGAAGGCTAGGGAATCATCTCTGGCTGTTTCTCTGCCCTGAAATAACCCTTGACAAACCGCGGGGCCATGCTGAGGTGAGGGAGGACTGCTGCCCATTCTGCCTCACCAGCTCCCAGCTATGCCAATTACATCAGCTGCTGCCCTGAGGATTTCTCCTCGTCTGATTCTGCTGTATTACGGTTCTGACCTGGTTTTGACATTTGAAAGAGCAAGCAAAACCCTCCTCACACGTGACAGGTGGTTTAGCTGCCACCAGCTTCCTTACTGTTTAATGACTGTGCTCAAATGCCGAGCCAACGCAGTGTTGGATATTCCTGAGTAAGCGAAGGATTACAGAGGTGCTGTGAGGTCAGGCTGCCTTGTTTCTGCAGTGCCAAGAAATCACGTCCACCCTCTGAACTCTCTTGTACAGCCACAGGCCCCCTCTGTGCGTCTCATTTTTAAATTGTTCTGCAATGTGGTCTAGTCCTGTGTTCCTCCAGCTGTGGCTCATCAGGCATTAAATCACAGCAAATTTCCTGTCTGGGACATCCTGCCATACATGAGCACCTCAACCCACAAACACGTACATGTGTACAAGCAAAGTGCAACAGGACGTAGAAAACACGTTTATGCACATCCAAAGTTGAGCCCACATATTTTTCTGCTGTAAATAACTATGTTAATATTAAGGCGCCGCCGGCACGCTGGCTGGGCTGAGATGGCAGCAGCTTGGTCCAGGCGTGTCCCACACAAAGGAAGGACACCCCGGGGCACCTCGGTGCCTCGCTTGCCAGCCTCCCAGCCCGTGCGGTGGAGGGCACGGAGCCTAGCGTGCCTGGGGCTTTTGGATAGCCCAGGCGCGGCCAGAAATAAGTGAGCAGAGGTGGCTCTCGGCCGGTGATCCAAGGGTTTATTGTAGAAGCACCCTCAAAAGGTCCGAATGCCAAAAAGAGCAAGGCACTGTAATCAGGGCTTTATAAGGATGTAGGGAAGGGGGCGGGGTGACACCACAGGGACCCATAGGAAGAGGGAGAAGGGTGGGACAGGTCAGGACACCTTCCCTTAGGGGACACAAGAGGTGTCTGTCAACTGTAGACAGAACCACCCCTCAGAAATCCTAGGAATTCAAAGGCAGAAGCCATCTTCACAGAATGGGGGTTTCACTCCTTGGTACCAGCCCACCAAACCTCTGTTTCTGGGCCCTGTGGCCCCCTGGTTGGTTCATTCACCACAACAAATAACAATGACAGTGGCCATGGTGCACACAGTGCCTGTTAAGTTTGGGCTTGTTTTTCCTAAAAGGTCATGCTGTCCTTCAGTTTTGAGAAGCTCAAGAGTGTGGGTGGGAGCACAGCACACACCTGTGAAGCAACAGAGAAATTCCTCTGTGTCAAAACTGGTGCTTACAGCCCCTCCTCTCTGCAATGGCAGTCCATGCATAACTCTCCTGTCTCAGATTCTCCATGCATGAAATTAGGCTAGTAATGTTTATCCACCTACTGCAAGGCTTGGTAGAACAAATCATTGCTGCTCTATGGGGATAGGAAACCGGGAAGAAATCTCACTGAAAAAATTAATACATAGGGAGCAAGTGAGCGCAGAGAAATGAGGGAAGCGCGGGGGCGTAGCTCTTGTAGCACAAAGCAAACGATTCTCCTCTGAGAATAGCATGAATATGGAAACCATGCAACAGATGCACTATGCTGAACATCAAATACATGCAAATTACTCTGCTCATCTTTTTGGTGCATTTTCTCACTATTCACAAATGGGTTTGTGCTGAACATCCTAGAGAGAAGCTGCTTTTGGGGAGAGTGGATGTTGCAGACGCAGAGTGAGAGCGTGCAGGGTGTGATGTGCTCGTGGTGCCCAGAGCTGTGCTGGGCCCCAAAACAGCACGATAGAAATTGGCTTCTGCTTTCAAACTCCTCTGAGGCAAGGCAAAGGGGTGAGCTCCAGCCAGGCACATAAGAGCAGTGCCATGAAAATGGGGATAGTTTTTCTTTCTTTCTCTTAATCTGAGTTTATTATCCACTGATTTGGATTTCTGCTGGTGGCCAGTGCTATTTAAAGACTTGGCTTTCATCCAAAGCCCTCAGTCACATGCTTCACACAAGAAACACAGACAGAAAAATAGCAATTTCTTCATTAGTTCATTGAACAGGTCTGCTGCTGCTGAACACAAAAAGCACCACTTCGGTTTCTGTATGCAGTCCTGTTTATAAGCAAGCTGCTTCCCTGAGGGTCAGCTTTTCCAGAGGAATAACCTGATCATTTCTGGGTGTCTTTACTACCTGGAGTTTGACCTAGGCAGACAGAGGCTCAGGGCATGATTTTTATTTGCAAATTTTTTTGAGCATTTCACATGAAAAGTGCAAACATAAAGGCCAAGTCTTCTGATTTTTGTAGGCCCCTGAAAATTAAGGACCAGGAAAATTATTTTTCGTAATTTCCTTGATTTCTGATTATATTCTCCATTCCCAAACATAACCATGATGGTTTGTATATTCACCAAAAGTGTTTCTTCATTCACAGATTCTCTTCTGGTCGTAATGCAGTCGTAACAAATAATTACATATTTCCATAGGTAGGGAAACAAAACTGTGTAGATCATGGATATTCAGGATGGATAGCGAGAACCTGAGGTCTTGCCATGATAATAATATTTCAGTGGCGCTGATGCTGAAGTTTGGTCTACAGAGAGGTACAAGGTTTGTTTTCACAGTGTGGCATTTGGCCCAAGTTACAAAATGTTAACCTTGAAAGAGAAACATGAAAAAGGATTGGGTTTTGGACTGACAGCGGGGAAGTCCCATGTCCCAGCCCTGCTGGAGCTGTGCTGCTTTCTAAGGTGTTCAGAGCTAAGTCTGTAAGTATGTTTTTAGGAATCAAAATACTTCTCTGATTCTCAGCAGAGGCAGGAGCTTCCTGCAATGCTCAGGTCTTGTTCTTGGCACTCGATTTGGATTTTCATTTTTTGGTTTCAGTCCCTTTATTCATAACACGTACATATGGGCAGTAACAGACCACAAAGAAATACCCTGAAGAGTCATTGCTAACAGCTCAAAGTGCAGTCTATGGGATGAGATCCCTTTAAGGCCTTGAGGAAGAAGGCTGAGTATTACAACGCATATAAGAATTGCACTCCCTTGTTCAAGCCCTGTTACAGAGATGTGAACAGCATCAGGCACTGTTATGGCCTTTTTTCACAGTCAGTGCAATTTCAGTCATATTCAGAGTTCTGAAGTCCTTTATTTGTTTTTTTATATCATTAATGTGAAGGACATACTAGCTTAAAAACTGTAACTTGGAATAGCTATGAATAACCAGAAAGACACAAAGAGGAGAAAGACAGACTTGTATTATCACCACAACATATTATCATCTATATATCTATCATAAAGATTAAAATTATGTAAAAATACACACAATGTTAACTACTGTTAGCTAATATAATAAATAATTTTATGTGAAAAATATGAAAGCTACAGACTGTATATACTGCATACCTGGAGTTGCATATTGAACTCATTGAGAAAGTACTTTAGTCTTTTAATACAAATGTCCTGTAGACATCTAAGAGCTAAAGACTGTTGAATACATGAGTTCTGGTTTAGCCTGATGTGTGATACAGTAGTAATATTGAGCTGGCTGTAGTTGTTATATTTTTTAATCATGTAGCTTGCAAGACAAGAGCTGTGATTTTCAATGCAATGTTTTATTTTCCATGCTCTGGCAAGTGACATCATAGCTTTGTTTTGACTTAGTTCAAACACCAATTCTTATGTTAATAGTGTATAGTAAGAGGAAATGAAACATTCATGTAATTGCAGAAGTGAAAGGCAAAAAAGAAAATAGTTATTTTTTAATACGTGGGCACAGAGTGACCCCACAGTAAGGTCACACTGCCTGCCTCCTGTCTGTGGTCAGGAAAGGTCTCTGGGAGCTAATTTTGGAACCTGGCACAAACTGGATCTATCATGTGCTACTTGGGGGAAAGTTCAGACATTCGAATGTAGGCTTAAAAACAGAGGCAGCAAAAACTAAGATGCAGTTCTGACCGAAGAGATTTATTATAATCTTTTTACCTGTCCCACAGAGCTCTTGACTGCCCTTTCAGCTGTACTTTTTAAGGTTCATGTTTGCAAGCACCTCTTTGAGTATGATGTAAGGTTGGGTGGAGAGTATCTCTATTTGTATGTATGTTCTGTGATGGAAAACATTTCAGTCTATGCTCCAGAAGATTTTAAAATTGAGACATACTGGAGCCAAGCTGGACCAACCTTTATGTATGAATAAAACCAGCCAATCTCAATCATCAAAAATGCAGAGTGGCTACAGCTGTGCCTTGCACCATTGACTCCTCACCTCAATGGCCACAGTCAACTCCAGTCAGCAGAGCAGAGCCTCTGTGAGCTCAGAGCACTGTTGGAACACACATCTCTGTATTTACGGTGCAATACCGAGAGTCAGTGTCACAGGATGTCTCTAGGTGTAATGTACACCAGAGAGGACCATCTGCTTCATAAATTCAGCCACATCTTTTGCAGCAGCACCTTAAGTGCTAGTGCACGTGGAGTATTTTGACATTACTGTGTCTAGCCTAATATTGGAAGAGCAGACTCTTGGTTTAGGATGAGCAGTCAGTCTCCTTGCAAGAATATTTTGCTCTTGATTTTCATTCAAGGCTTTTCCCCCTATTTTTGCTACAATAAAAGTTATGGTCTGAGAATATTACAAAATAATAATTGGCCTCCCACCACCACCCTCTGAAACGAAACTGGCTTTTCAAGAAGTTTCATAGTACATTGCTCACAAGGCTAAGAGAGATCAGCTAAAACTTGGAGGCAAACCGAGGTCCGATTAATGAGCCTGTAATTCATTAACATTTATATGGCCATTTGTTTCAGTGCATTTGAAGTAAACAAAACAGGGAAAATAAAGGAGAAAGAGCTAAATGTCAGTGAGAAACTCCAGGGCCTGATGCCATTGCCACTTGTCAGCAAATGGCAAATACCTCCAAACCTTGCAAATGCACTCTGCGGTTGCTGGAACTGTTGAGAGAGTGGATGGGAGCAAGAATGCTGTGGCCTGCCTGAACAATTGTTTTCCAGAGAACTGATGTATTTTGCAGTGGATTTAGAAGATTTAATAAGAAAAAACCAGAAAGCTATTCAGTTGAGCTTTCTGGGTAAACGGATTTTGACCAAGAATGTTAATTATTGAAAACGCAAAAATGTTGCTCATTGTTTCTAACGCAAAACAGCAAAACAAAACATCTGTGTCACTGGCAGAATAGCTTTGATCATAAGAGTCCCCATTCTGATTTTCCTGCTGCAGGAACTGCTGCACTTCTGACAGCACACCAAGAATTCATTCCTAATGCTGTCCTCCTGCAACACGTAAAGGAAGTTTTGAAGTCTCACTGCTGCTGCAGCTCTGTCTCCTATCACGATTGTTAGGGGATTACAGCACAATGCAGAACTTCAGAAAATTCTTAGAACTGTTTCTGGGCTGGTGTCCAGAAGCCTGTGTTTGGCTAAGTTTAGAGGGCTTTTGGGACACAAATAATCTGATACTTGAAACCTGTGAAGTCAGGTGTGTTAACTTTTACATGGAAAAGACAGACACATAACTATGTGCTAACATGGCCAGATGAGCTCGATTTGGGAGCTAATTCCTTCTGCACTGGTGACGTGGGCAGTGGTTAAACTAAGATCTTTTTTGCTGATTAGAGACTTGCTGAGCTTATTAAATGACCTCTGTTCAGATAAAGCAGATGGAGCTGCAGGAGTCTGCACACCACTGTTATTTTCCCCACCTAGTCTTTAACCACACCATTTAAATGCCTCTACCATGGGCTGGATTGTATGGAGTGAGTAAGATCATCTCTACCATACATTTCATTGCTCACACTTTCACCTCTCCCATTCCTTTCAGATGCTGTATACTTACTGATCAAAAGCCATTTTCTGGGGTTCATCTATTTCTCGAACTGCTTTTGTGCTTCAAGGTTTTAGCAATACAGAACAGTCTGCTTATAATCTCCAGAATTCAATGGTACAATGGAGTCTGCAGTGAAAATCAACATCAGAAAAAAGTGCTGTCATTTACATATTTCTGAGATATATTTGGAAAAAAAGTTGTGTAGCTTCTATAGCTACCTCATTTTCAAACACATACAATTACCTCCATTATAGAAACCTTTCAGGTAGAGACTGTAATTTAAGATATAAAAATAATAAAAACAGTGGATCTTTTGGAATCACATAAAATCCAGGATGCGTAAGAACTACGAGAGGTGGGCTAGTTTCCTATAAAACTTACAGATATTACAAACCCACAAAGTTTAACTCCATCCAGGGGGAAGTATATAATCTATTGCTAAGCCCTGTGCTCCAAGCAGCCTGGAAGGATGGCCATGCTGGGTATCCTGAGGTGTAACTGCACAGTGCTGTGACCTTCCAGGATCCCTCAACACCTCCTCCAGGAAGTGGAGACAATCACTTAATCCCCAGACACCTGCCTTAGAACATTTCTTCTCTCGGAATCCTGAAAATGTCAGAAGTAGCTTTCACCTGTAGTGCTTTCCTCTGGAACAAGCTACCTAGATGTCTTAGTCCTCATAGCAACTATCACTGAACTGGCAGACCATCTGTTTTCAAAGCATCACTCACTCTTTTCACTTTCAAAAACTCCTCTTGTCATTTCAGACAGTCTAGCACCAGTAAAACCTTCTGCACAATTTGTACAGGCCTGTTCTCCTCATATCTCTTGTCTCTACCTTCATTTGCACTATCTTCTCTTGTTCATCTTTGTTACTCTTAATCACCTTTTTGTCTCTCTTCTCCCTATCTTCTTGCTGGTTTTGCATTTGAAATGAAAAGCAAGAAGTTTGTAGGCTGGTTCTCTGATTAGGGAGGACTGGATTCCCCATGGCCTTAGAGCTGAAACAAGGCCAACCCATCTTTGGCATGACTTAGACTCTGCATTTTTAGCTGTGTTGTAGGAGTCCATCCAAAGTTCTTCGATGAGATTTTACACGTGACCCAGCTGGCGGTGGCTCTGCCTTGCCTCTGTTCTCTGACCTTGAAGGTCATTATTATGACCTTCTAAATAATAATAACTAAAAAGTTATTAGCACACTATGTGAAGTCCAGGCATTAATGCCACCTCCTGCCCTTACTGCAAGCCACACAGGAGGCCAGAGGTATTAGGATGGGGTTTTAAAGGCAGGACGCATACCCTCAAGAGTTTTTCCTCTGCCGGATACTTTTGGCTAAGTCCTGTGAGATGTTGAGGCATTCTAATATTTCAGTGCTTCCAACAGGATGAACCCACTTCAAGTCATGCACTCCTGCTGCTTCTGTTACACTGGTGGTGCTGCTGCCAGTGTGAAGCCAGTTCAGCTCCATCAGCTGGCAGAAGCCTGGGCTTTGATGGGTGCATTCTGTAATTAGTGAGTTGAACCCACTCGAGTCAGATGAGAGCAATCACCAGCCTGAGCAAAGGGCCAGAACGGTGTCTGGGAATGGGAGGGGAACATGGGAAGGTAAGGGAGCACATGCCTTTTTGGCAGTGAGCTGCTACATCAGTGCTGCCTTGTTGCAGAACAAAGACCCTTTTTACAGCTTTGAGACACATCGCGCTGCTCCCTGGTGCTGCCTCCTAAGGTATGAGCACGTCCAAAAGCTGGCATCCATTGAACCTAGTGTAGGGAGGGATAACTGTGGGAAATGGAGGGACACGAACATGTCAGCTGCCGTGTTTCATGGAGACCCAGGATGTCTATCACTGCAGCCTGTGCTTCTTCAGCCTCTGGAAGACAATTGTTTTCCCACTCTGCCAGGCTTTGTTACTAAGAGCCAACGGAGATGTGAGTTCCTACCCATGACCGCTGCTGTGCAGCATCAGCAAGGAATCCCACTGCACATTAAATGTCATGAGTGACTTGTTCAGGATGTGGTTTTTGTGGCAGACAACTACCACAAGGACAAAATCCTACAGCTGTTTTCCCCTGCTGTGCAGAATAACCTGTCTTGCTCAAGGTTAACAGCAGTCAGCTCATCTCAATCGAACACTGTGTTAGTTCTGGTGTTGCCATCTTGTGGATCAGCAGGCCTGCAAAGCAGGAGAATACTTCTTCAGAAAGCATCCTGCCTTTTCAGAACTTTTAATTTAAAAAAAAAGTTACTTAAATGCTTCATTTGACAAAATTTTATGAAGTACATTTTTAAATTTAAAAAGAAGGAAATGGTATTCAGATGCTGATAGTGAAAGCTAGGTTACCCAAAGCCAGACTGGGATAACCAGAAGAAACATTGTATTATTTGGATAATGATTTAATGCAAGGCATTCTGTAAACACTAGAGGAAAACCATCAAAACTTGAGAATCAGGAAAGAGAATAGTAAGGCTCCTTTCAGAAGTAATAGCACTGAAAGCCTGAAATTTCCGTACATAGGCAGTTCTGAGTTCTGATCAACCTAAATCCTGCACTGTGAAGGACGTGGCTTGGGGTCACCTGCCAGCGCATCTCCCTGACCATCGTCTTGTTTGAGTCACATTTCTTTTACTGTAGAACTACCTCAACTGCAACTCTGCTTTCACAGGATAGTCTAGTGCAAATATGTATTTCCCCCAGCAGACGCTTCCACAAATGTTTCCCCCAACAGATGCTCCCTACTATCCCTGGATATTGAGTGCTGCCAGTAAGGGGTGTGCTGAAAGTGGCAGAAAACATACCATATGTGAGATGTTATTTGGTGTCACATCAACCTCTCTGTCATTCATTCAACATTGAATCATCTCCCTTGTGGAAAAGGTTAGGCTGTATCTTACACCATATTCTGTTTGGGTTTTAGTAGGACATAGAAAAATGTTTGCTTTTCTTTGTGTTGCATCTACCGACATTTAAATTGGCATTGTTTCTTCCAGTTGCTACTTGTTTAGTGCAGTGCCATGTTGGACAAAAGCCTCTGTGAAGCAACTGTGACTGATCTTTATTTAGCAAGGATCTGGAGGATCACCTGTTGAGGTTGGAAAGTATTTTGTAGTAGTGAAAACCTCCTAAAATGCCTTCCTATGTGAGCAACTTTAGCAGCCTTTCATTTGCTCATTCAAATAACATCAAACCCAGCACTGCGACGTACGTAGGAGTCATTATCTCTGTATGGAGTCTCAGAAAAGAAGAGAAATCAATTTCCCAGGACCTGCTGTAAGATTGCAACACTTTCAGAAAATTTTGTTTGGTTTACAGGTTTACATTTACTAGAACTGCCTCGCTGGGACCTTACGCTGTGTGACTCTCATCCACTCAAACCTGGAACTGTCCTAAGTTCCTTCACCCTTAAAGCCTGGAACTGCCCTTCGTTCCTTCACCCTTCACCCATTAAAAACAAATAACATGACCCTTTTATATCCACAAAACAATGACACAGTAACGACCTTTGGCTCCTGGCAATGCCAGAGCTCAAATCAGATTATTAAAAAAATAAATTTAAAAAAGGGCTACAAAATAACATTTACTGTTATTCCTGATTTCACTTTCCTTTCTCCTTGACCTCTGCACAGTACATTCTGTTACTAAGTGAGAAACTTCAGTTGTCTTGTCAATGTACATGACATATGCTAGCAGCTGGAGGAGGAAATGTCTTGAATAATTACAGAAAAAAAGGGCTGGAAAGATCCTTGAGAGTACATCCCAATGCTTGGGCTAGGTAATCCAGATCGTAATTATGTCTCAAAACAGCTGCTTAACAGTTTTTAAAAGTTTGTGATGATGAAGGTACTGAAAACTTCACAGTCAGTGTCATCTAGCACTGCCCACACCATTAGAAAGTCTGTTCCATGTCTAATATAAGCGGTGGAGAACAGATAATTAAGTTCCTCTTTATGGATAACTTTCAGTCTTGAAGATTATCCTAATTTTTTTAAAGACTATTTCTTTCAATTTTTCCTTACAGATTGTGTTTTGTATTCCTAGCCTTATTTTCCTAACCCTTGTCTAGAGCCCTCCTGAAATGCACCACACATAGCTGGATGTGGTGCTCCAGGCTGAGGCTTTGCCCCTGGCAAACACAATGGAAGTACTATTTATTATGTCTTATATTTTTACACATGCTAATAGCACACTGAGTGTCTATTTTTCCAACGAAGTCATCTGCTGTACAATTGAGGGTCAGTTGAAATGCTCTTCAGAGAGAAAGTGCAAGCACCAAAAGTGAGGAGGCTGTGCCAGGGCAGGGAGCTCTTGACTCCCATGTCCTAGACTTGCTTTCAGCATGCAGCCAATGGAACACGAAAAATGCAAATCAGTTATGCAACTAATAATTGTGAAAGTTTCCAAGGGAAAAAGGTAACTCTCCAGTGGCTACAGCTAGTGTCAAAATGACAAAGAAGTTTGAACTATACCTGTAGCCATTTGTGTCTCTCCATTAACCATTCATTTAAGCAGTAGGAGACTTGGCAAAACTGTCTTCACCACTGCAGAGACCAGAAGTGAAATGATTTCCCATTTTAAGCAGCAGTGGAAATAGCAAAACAGGAATGAATGCACAAAAAGCAGAGTTTTCTGGTAAAGTGGTTTGAGGGCAGTCTTCTTTTGCTTTAAAAAAAAAGAAACAAAAAATGTGTGAGGAAATTCAGGAGCAGTAAGTTTAGGGGTCTGAGAATTAATTAATTAAACTCTATCCCTACACAGCCCATTGGGAAAGAACTGGCGCTTGGATAAAGCTGTTGTAAGGCCCTGTAATCAGTAGCACATGTGGAAAGATGCTGAGCACCTAAGTCAATGCTGGTATGACGCAGGTGCCAGGCTCAAGGCAGCTTGCCAAAAGCAGTGCACTTGCTGTCGACAAAAGCATTACGTATCTCATATGTAGTATGACTCGAGTTGAGAATAAAACAGAAGATGTTGTTCAGAGGACCCATGCAAAAGTCACTAGTGGTTACAAAAGTTAGCCTGAATTCTTCTCTATTCAGAAGTACACAGTTGAGAACTAGCAGGTACTTAAGAAATGTGATTGGGTGCAAGATATAACACGTGAGCAGGAACTGATTTTCGTCAGAGATAATAAAACCCATCTGCCTGCAGAAGGAGCTGGCTAACTCAAGATCGGAATGGAACTAAAGTCCTTCTTAAAAGGAGGCAGAAATCTGAGAAGTCAGAAAACCGAAGGGGCTGTACCAAAGTACAAAATCACTCCATGTTAGAATCAGTCCAAATGATCTCTGTGCAAAAAGAAAGAAGGGAGCCGTTCAAAGTTTATCTCAAATGAGATCGTACTACTGCTTGCTGTAGATATAAAACCTGTGAAGTTACTAGGAGTTTCAGGAGCAGGTCAGAACACGAATACTAGTTCTGAGGTGGGAGTTTGTAGCTACATTCTGTGAGGCCCACCTGCAAAGACAACTTTGCAACACTGTGATTATAGCATGGGCTCTGTGGGCTGCCCATCCTTTAACAACTGAAATGTAAAATTTGTGGGAAGTCTGTAATGGACTTGAATGGCTTTAGGAACTATTTTCATTGTATGAAGCAGTTACATCATACTGGAACCCAAATTTTGGATTCCTCATGCTTTATCGAGGGTGGCATGCAAAGCCACATCCAACTTCTTAATGAGAATTGAGTGGATGTTACCCCCTTTCTCCACCAGCCAGTAAGCGTAAATAAAGGTTCTCAGCCTGCAGCCTTGCCCTGAGATTGGCGAGGGGAGCAATCCCGCAGGATGTTTTGCCCTTTCCGGGGTAAGGCATGCCATCCACTTGCAAGGCAGTGGACTGACAGCGGCAGCAGGGCTGCACCGTGGGGGTAGGTCCTTACAAGCACTCCTGGCAGCTCTTCAGTCAGAAACAGAAAGTACCGAGTTGCCAGAACACTCTGCCTTTAGGTGCAGCAAAAGAGCTGATTCCAGCTATTTCGCAGGGAGCCCTGGGCTCTGGAGCAGACTCCTGATTCTCATCCAGTCTTCACGGACTGGGCACTGCCACCTGTACAGCGGCCGAGACCTGCCCTTTTGGATAGTCCCTTTCCTTCTGGACAGGCACTGGATATGTGTTTATAAAGCAATGTAAAGCTTATGTACTGAATCCATAATTTCTGCACCGGTAATGCAAAGAAATAGAGTTAGAATGGTACAGAACTGTGTACTACTACTACTACTACTACTGAATCACCTGTGTAACCGTTCTGCCAAAAATATTCAAGAGGGTATTTTAAAGAGGAAAGTAGCTATTTAAGCCCACCCTGCCCCTTTCTGTTCCTCCACAGAGGAGGTAGATAAAGGTTCCTGTGCCACCTCAGGAAAGCTTAGCCCGAGTACTGCTGAGTTGTCGCTGGCAGCACAGGCGCCCACATGATCGTAAAGAGAGGGGCAAAATCAGCGTTCTTATAGGTAGCGATGAGGAGAAACTCTGCGGGGCAAGTGCCCTGCTCGTTGACGGGGAGCGCTGAAACACCGGACGCAGCCGCTCCATTCTCCCGGGGCAGGAATGCTAATGGCAAATGCCAGCCTGCCCAGCCAGCCCAGCAGCCTCCTAAGGCCAGCGGCGAGGGGAGACCTCTGACTGCAAGGTCAGCGTGGTTAATCTTTCCCCCCGGATAACTACAGCCGGCTCGGCAGGCCCTTCAAAACAACTGCGGCTTTACATCCACCCCTTCCACACCCCACTCCTGGCTCGGCCCCTCGGGCCAGCCCTCCCCGGGGCGGAGCCCCGCGTTCCCCAAAAGCCGCCGCGGCCGCGGAGAGCGGCGCCGGGCTTTGGGAGCGGTGCGGTCGGCACGGTGGGACGCGGGGGTCGGGCAGGGCTTGGTGGTGAGTGGGGAGGTGGCGGCTGCTGCTGCCGCCGCCCTCAGGTCTTGTGGGGTGGGAGACCGTCTTTCGTGTATCGTTTATACAGTCGTTGTTGCCTCCCTAGACACGAATCCATTTTAAATAGTTAAAACTATTATAAGTTCGAGAATACTTTGTGCTTAATACGCTAGCGATGTTTTCAACCAATATATAATTCGATGTATGACTTTTCAAGCCTGTTCCCCGTCAGGGAAATATCGAGCTATTTAAGTGATTCGTTCTTTTATGGAACCCGGGCTTTTGAGTGTATTCTGGTCACGCCGGGGTTAAAAGAAAGTTCTCTTCTGGCCTCTGCAGAAAGTGCATGGGTTAATCTCTGTGTTAATTCAACCCAGTGCCCTTTAGGGTCGAGTATCCCCTCTGTCATAACTGATGTTCAGGATACAACATCGTATATTTCGTAAAGACAGTATCTTTCTAGTAAAAGTGGATACTTTAATTTTTTCTGTAATGATGGCTGGATTATCTTTTTAACTAGTTTGAAACTCACTCAGCTGATACAGAATTCTTCTGAGGAGACACTGTTTTTATTGATATAGGGAAGACGTTCTGAGTAAGAAGCAAACCAAGAATTCGGAATATGAGCGGAAAATGAGACAGCTGAGATCATGGGGCGAAATTACTGGCTGGTGTGTCTTTTTGATTGTTTTTTTTTCCTGAGAGAAACTCTCCCTCTTTGCTCTAACTTCTTCTTCATACTTCTTCCTAAAGTATGGAACTCTAGAAGGAGGGCTGGAGGGTAGAAGTGGAACGATTCATATGGTTAGTTTGGCATACTGGCAGACTTGATGAGACTTGAAAGCCTTTCAGATGTATAAACCTTTACCTTCACCTTGGGATCTGTCAAAGGAAGAGTATGCTATAAAATTTTTGCATTAGGGTATCCTGTGTATATATTGAAGCTTCAACTAATATTTGTAAATCTGTGTGCAAATTGAAAACTTTATTTGACCATGCTCAGAGTTATATAGAAAAAGTTAGTAGCCTTCATTGCCTACACAGAGTGAAATATGAAACAAACAGAAAAAGGATCTATTTTAGTTTTAGTGTTGCTGTATTTGTGATAGATAAAAATTTGTTTTAATATGTTGGGGGGGTTTCCCTGTCAGTTTTGATGAGTTTCTCAGGAGTAAAGATCAGGTGTGTGGCTGATAGTGGGCAAACTGAGCTTGGCTTTGTCTCTGTTAATTAAATGATCTGCCATTAATCATTTGTATTGAAAAGCTGGCATGGTCTAAGCCTGTGTGTCCAGACCTCTGTACTGCACTCTTTTTGGCAGTATAGTGGGGTGTCCTTAGTTGCCTTTTCTGCCTTTCCTTTGGGTATTTTTTTTGTTTGGTTGGGGTTTTTTTGTTGTTTTGTTTTGTTTTTTGTTTGTTTTTTTTTCCTCCATCAGTGTTGTTCTTTGAAGCAGTCTAAAGAGTACGATGGATTTCTGTGCATGTAGGTGTTGAGTACGTGAAATTGTGTGATTTTTAGCTTCTTTCTTTCCCTTGTATGTCAGAAGACCCATGTAACCCATCATGAAGTAAAGATGATAAAAGGAAAACTAGGGCTGCAGAAATTATGCAGGCCTGCTGAGTGTCTGCAACTCTGAAAATTCATTTAAGTGCTGGATTATTGGCATTTCTAGAGAAAGTGACTAAAGAAGATTCAGCTCTACGAAAGGCAGGGCTAAGTAACTAGTGTATTTGTGATATTTTTCAGTTGGGCACCACGGGTGATTGAGCAGGGGAGAATAACAAGGAATGTAAGTGCCAAGGGAAGTACTTTCAAGTACAACTTTCCCATAAAATTAATTGGCAAATATAACTGTAGAATACAATGCTTAGGGGGATATTATAGAAAATGGGAAATGAAAACTATTTATATTGTGAGGAAGGGGAAAAATAAGATGTCGAGAGATGTGCTTGGTTTTGGGAAGGGCAATCTTGTATTGGCTGGACTAATCTGGTTTTGAAGTTCTTATCTCTTTTCTCATATAATTAGATTACTTTAACATCTTGCAAAGCATATGCTATAGTTGATTACGAATTGTGGTGACTTTATCAAATTCACTTAATTGATGCAATTTTCGTGTAACATTCACAAGAATGAGTGTTGTGAACACTGGTAGCAGAAATAGGTCTTAATGGAAGCAAAATGGTATATGCACCCTTATTTTCTGTCCAAGTGTACCAGCTTAGCTCATGCTAATTAATGTTGGTAACTGGAAAAAAGGAAGTTTTGTAATGACTGCAGGATGTAGTCAAACTAGTTCAGCTTGGTAAAAATCCTTGGAGGCTATTCACTGCAGTGTTCCTTAACACTGTGCCTGGGAGACAAACTGCTTTAACCTTTCATGGTGAGGAGTTGTGCCCCAAATGCATTGCAGACACTGATTTGAACCCATATGCCTTTCTATGGTATTCCTGTCTTTCTTCTGATTGTCAAAGGTATTAAATGTTTTTTTGTTTTTTTTTTGCTCTTGCATGTTTGAAAGGTTCATTTTAAATGGACCAGGCACAAAGTTTTTACTAAGTGTTGCCATGTATAATTATGACATGTATTTAGAGAAGCATTAAATCTTCCTCTTTCACAGAAAGAGGAACCAATAATGCCAGCACTGAACTGGAAGCCCTTTATCTATGGGGGTTTAGCATCAATCACTGCAGAATGTGGTAAGCATTTGCTTTAACTGCTGACGTGATTTTCTTTACTTGGACAGTCTCTATGTAAAACAAGTTTGGTTCCATGCTTCCAGTGACACAGTAGTATATGGTGGTTTGCAGCATAGAGTTTTTTGCTTAATGCTGACTGAAGAGTTGCTCTGATCTCTGTTGCGATGTCAGAACACTTGTGTCTGTAAACTCTCATCCCTAGTGAGTCTTGTTTTTATGCATATTTTGCCTCTGTGTTTTATTATTAGGTGTTTGTTTGGTCTGTTCCTAGACAGTGGTTGTAGGTGGATACAGCTTCTGCTTTGCTACAGTAGTAAAGTTAAGCTCTTAACTTGAAAAGTTTTCTCTTAGCTTTACAGAGTATCTGTGTTGCAGTTTAAATTACCCTTACCTATGTTTTTTTCACTGCTTAGATTTGAACACTTAAATTCAAGTGAGCAACACAGAATAATTGCTGTAGCAAGACACTGCATGTGATGTTTTAGGCCTACTCTAGTGGCAAACCTAAAATATCAACACCTTTGTAAAGTTGTATCTGAAATGCATGTACCTGAAAATAAAGGATATCTGGATTTTCATTGTAGCAGGACATGGTTGGGCATGTTGGTGGGCTTGCATGCAAGGTCTGTCTGGTAAAGTAGATGCAGTATAAAATTACACTTAGAACTACTATTTTGTTTTCATAGAGTAGTTTGGGTTGGAAGGTCATCTGGTCCAACTCCCCTGCTTTGAGCAGGGACATCTTCCATTAGATCAGGTTGCTCAAAGCCTTGTCTAATTTGACTTTGAATGATTCCAGAGGTGGGAAGGATTTCTACTTAGGAAACTTGTGCAAACATGAGTTTGAAACCTCTCTTATTTGACTTGACTGAATATGGCCAATAATGCCAAAAGCTTTTAAGGAAGACAAACAATTCATGAAAGCTTTGCTTGTCTGGTAAGCCTCATTTAAACAGATGTAGTTAATCCTGACTGCTGTTAGTGCTTAGGTGAGTATGGAATGTTGAGGTGGTCCTTTTCCTGGATGGATATGCTTTCTGAATCCTTTCATAAGGAGAGCATGGAGAACATGAATTGAACATAACATAGCAGTAGGCTACAGGAAAGCAGTAACAGAAATAGGTACTGCTGCTATTGCTGTTTCAGTTACTAGGCCAGAATCTTTATAGCGTGTCCTATGGAATTTATTTGCCTTCGGTGACGTCCTCTTCAAAGGTGTGGGTAGAATACACATGCAAACTCAGTACTTGATGGGAATTGCAGAATCCTGTTCAGTGTGCTTGTTTACAACCAGGCAATGCCATGTTGCCTGAAAATATAGTGAATGTGGAATGTAAACACAGGAAGTAGGCAGAGCTTCTGACAGGCCTTTAGAAGAAACAAGGTGACAGAACGTGAATAATTTCTTTAAAAGAAAGTCTTGGTAAGAAAGACTTCTTTCCCGTGGGAGTACTTTTATGTATTATGATATATAATAAACGTTGCTGTTTCTTGTATGATGTTCTCTGTTGTCTTTGGTTAGGTAGGTGCTTGATTAATTTTCTCACTGATTTTCCTTTAAGGTACTTTTCCCATTGATCTGACCAAAACACGTCTCCAGGTTCAAGGTCAAGTTAATGATGCCAAATATAAAGAGATCCGCTACCGTGGAATGGTGCATGCACTGGTCAGAATATGCAGAGAAGAAGGACTGAAAGCCTTATACTCTGGGTGAGATTAACTGAGTTGCAGCAATGGCTTATGAACAGTCTATTGATAAGTATAAGCCCAATGTATGTGAATTTTTGGGTTTCATGATTACAAGGCATTTGGTTAGCCTTAAACTGAAGACCAAGCTTAGATACCTTCAGTGCTGCACACTGCAATAGCATTTCATGTTCAAAAAAACCCAAAACAAACCTCAAACAATGAAACCTACTTGAAACAAAATAGCTAAGCATAAGGTTATTCTCTACAGTGCTGCTATGGTTGTTCCATCTCTCAGAGTTAAAACTGAATTAACCTTTGTCTATAAATGAGCATGCTTTTCCTCAAAACATGCAGGATGGTGGGGGAATTACATTTCAGACATGACTGCCAGCTATTTTATAGATTACAAGTTGAAGCATGGTCTAATAGTAATAATCCCTTCATAGTTCATTCATGTTCTTGCAGGCTCTATTTAAAAAAAAACAAAAACCAAAACCTAAAAGTCTCCAAAGCTTGTTTTGTTTATAGTGAGTTTAAATTGTTGATTTAAATGAACAAACCTTTCTCTGCTAGATATCTCTGCACTAGGAAGAATTTTCTGATGAGTTTTTGAGATCTTGAGCATAAACATTACTGCTGCTTGTTTTTACAGGATTGCACCTGCAATGCTACGGCAAGCTTCATATGGAACTATAAAAATAGGCACTTACCAGAGCTTAAAAAGAATGTTTGTTGAGCATCCGGAAGGTGAGGAGTTATTTTCTATTTAATTGAGGACCGATTTGCTTGAAGCTGATTGTTTCCATTTGGTGTCTAACTGTAGCATTTGAACAAGTCTACTGAGAAGACATTCCTTATACCAGTTATAACAAAGTTAGTCAACAGGGGTAACTCGTCAGAGCAGGTTTTATGGCTTCTGTAACTGGCATTCTCTGGTTGAATGAGGGGAGGCATTCCTGTCCTAATGCATCTTAAGCTTTGTAAATCTGCACCTAAACTCACTTTGTTTGTGAAATAGATGAAACCCTCATGATGAATGTTCTGTGCGGCATTCTTTCGGGAGTAATCTCGTCATCTATTGCCAACCCTACAGATGTCTTAAAGGTAATTATTCAGAGCTTGTCTTTTTAGTTTTTGTTCTCTCCTGAAGTAAAAACAGAGTCTCCTGATGAATATAGGATTTGTTTTGTAACCCTATTTATTCTTACCTCTTAACTTCTAAAAAATCAGTAACATCCTGAATTCTTGGAACCTCCTTCTGGTCCATACTAATCACTCGGATGTATGCATGAGGAAGGTGAAGGCTGGGGAGGTAGTTGGATCCACATTTTTTTGAGTGTGGAGGGAGAATAACTTTGATGGTGTAGTGTTTGTGTGGAAGCCACACTGCGTATTTCATCTGTACTTCTTGGTAACACTGGTACACTTGGATGTTTCTAGAGCTCAAAATAGGTGAAGATCAATTCAGAGGCAAGAGTTCCAGTGAATGCTACTTGTACTGTATGATTCCTTAACACTGTAGAGAGGCTTTGCAAACCTTTGTTCCAAGGAAATGGCGTTCCGGCATCAGTAATTTAAAGTGGATTAGTGAAACAACCACCTCTTTAAGAATCTGTTATCCCAACGATAGTCAGTTACTTGAAAGGGTTAATGGTATTGATCTTACAGAACTGGAGCTCGTGACTTACACAGCTGCTCCTAATGAAAGGGAAGTAAAGAAAACTCTCTCTGTTCTTCTGAAACTACTAAAAAGGTTAATCCTTCATAGTGCTAGTGTGGTTATGTAGTGGCATTTCAAACATAAGCTTGTATTTCAAGTGTGGCTTCAATTAGTTACTTCCTAACATTATGTCCACTTACCAAGTTGCTTGTTGACAACTTGTATTTGGAAGTTACCTTGGCAGGTTCCTAAGGATATTCTTAGAAATCTACAGGGTTGAAGACCATGGTTCTCAGTGGCTGAAACATTAGTCTTCTTAACCTTTCGTTTCAACATGTTCCTGTGAGAACACTGTAAAGGACATTCTGCAGAACCCATCTGCCAGTCTTATCTAAATGGAGGAGTGTACCCATACAAAAATAGAAGTGACTTAACGCAGCTAAGAATTCTACCACATACTTGTTCAAAATTAGCAGCTGCATTTAGATAGTTAAGGCAAAAGATTGCATCATGGTTGTGATAATGTCGGCTCTTGCTTTATATTCAAAGAGAAATTGACTTTACTAATTACAACTTCAACTTAATAGTTTAATATAGTTTTACTATTTTATTGGTTGTACTTATCTTTTAATTGTATCTTCAAATGAATCTCAGATCAGAATGCAAGCCCAAGGTAGAACGATTCAAGGAGGAATGATGGGCAACTTCATACAGATCTACCAAAAGGAAGGCACTAAAGGATTATGGAAGGCAAGTTTTTTTTGAACTGTATCTTACACTTCCTTGCTCAGTTGAATGTCATGATTCCTACAGTGTTCTCAGTGGAAGTATGGAAGATGTAATGTCTATCATTTGTCATGACTGCTTCACTGCTGGTGTCTCAGTGCTTCTTGGTGAAGGATTAGCTGCCACTTAGGAGAGGGAAGACAAATGTAGGATTCAATTAGGGTGACTGGCTCTAGGAATAGTTCAACAAGCCTTTGCATGACACTTCTCAGTCTGTTTGCTCTGTTTTAAAACATATGCTAAAGAACATTTGGAAGCAAACGAGCTAATGAGCATCCCCTCTAGCTCAGGAATTCTCATGTTCAGTCTTACAGGTTGTCTCTTGGGCCAACTGTAGTCAATGACTATAACAACTGAAGAGCCAAAATGGACAATTGTTTTGAAACAGCTGGAAAATAGGAATGTTTTTCTATTAGTGTGCTTTTCTCGCAAAGTTTCTTGATCTCCAGTTTTCCGTTCATCCTCCTTACTTTGTCAGTTTTTCAGCTAGCAGCAAAGGAACACTGGTTTTGAGGTTTTAGCTGACTGCTGATGCAAGAATTGAGATGTTAAGGAGAAACAGAAAATAACGTAAGGGATTTGAATTTGCCATTCTGTGTGGAGAAGTGATTTATCTCTTATTTCAAATTTGTGTTTTTGGAGCACATACATCTAAGATTTGCACTAATTAGCCTTATTTGAATTTGCAATGTTCTTAACACATTTGTGGTGTTTTGTTTTGTATTATAAGGGCTTGGCTTTTCTAACAGTGCACAAAGGTTGACTTTAAACTTCAACTATATGCTTTCTTTTGCCAGGGAGTATCACTGACAGCACAGAGAGCTGCTATTGTTGTTGGAGTGGAACTGCCAGTGTATGACCTTACCAAGAAGCACATAATTATGTCTGGATATATGGGAGATACAGTATATACTCACTTCCTGTAAGTTTGTGTAATGTATAGCTCATGATTGGTTAGTTCTTGCTATAGGGGAGATGAGTCTTTTGATTTTTCTATTATCTGTCTAGATGTAAATATACTTCTGATGTGTTTATAACTCTTAATGTAACATCATGTCAAGTGGTAGCATGGAAACTCATTTTATTTAGCATGTGGATTTAACGTTCTTTTGAAATATGGAAACTTGTTTTGTGGGTGGTCTGAATCATTCAACTGTGCAAATTGAGGTTAGAAGAAAGTTACGGTCAAATATTATTCCCGGGGGCACAAACATCTTTTCAAGTATACTATATATAAGGGCTGTATAGCAAATCTTCAAAATTATGCTTTTATAGTAAATGAAAAGTAACTTTTCACATCCAGTAGCTGATTTAATTTTTAACTAAAAACGTTAAAGATTCATTATCATTGTGTGTTTCCTGGGAAGGGGAAATTCTTGTCCATCTGTGTGGTAGGTCAGATTTCATTAAACCCTTCTTTTACTAGTTCCAGTTTTCTTTGTGGGTTAGCTGGAGCCCTTGCATCCAACCCAGTTGACGTTGTAAGAACACGCATGATGAATCAGAAAAGCCAACAACATGGGGGACACGCAGCCTACAAGGGCACTTTGGATTGCTTGTTACAGGTAAGTAGTTCATGTATCATCATAAATAGAAACTGCTGCCACCAGGCAATGGTTTTGCTGTAGAGCTCAAAATTGTTCTGTTTTCCCTAATAACTTAGATACGCTTTTTGCCATAAGGTTTAAAAGGACTATGCTGTCAGTAATGCACTTAAGTGTGAAAGGTATCTACTGTCTTGACAGAAAGGCAGGAAGAAAGTTAGTGTCTGCTGCAGAACTTTACTTTCTTTGGGTGCTTGGAGGGGAGAAAGGCTCTCAGCAGCACTCTCTCTTGCTCAAATTTATCCTATGTCAGGCTGACAGGAAATGATAATTTCATAGGTCAGTCCTTGAAGAACAAGATCTTCTGGAACAGATGGTTTTCTATGTTGCTTACTGCATAATGGAAAGCCTAGTACAGCCAGAGGCAAGGTCAGCCTCTGATTTTGGTTACTTTGATTTGGTTTCTTAAGTCTCTAAATATGGTGTGAGGTGGGACCATGATGGCCTTTTACTTGGAGAAGAATGGAGAGTAAGCTATTGGTGTCCAACTGTTGACTGGACAGTCCAAGTCACACTGTCCAGTGAAATTTTGTGAGGTCCATAAAACAAAGTGAAATATTTCAAGGGACTGCCAAATGTGGACTGCAAGTTTACATCTAGTGAAATGTATTTCTTTGTCCTGTCAGACAACACATTTAAATTAAGGTTGCAGGACTAAGCCACCCCCTTGTCTGGTATAGTCTTGTTAGCTGAGATGCTGTCTGGATTTCTCACTAAAAAAGAATTACATAAGTGTGTTCTCGTTATGTTGTTTTGTTTTGGTTTTTGTTTTTCCTAGACATGCAAGAATGAAGGCTTTTTTGCTCTGTATAAAGGCTTTTGGCCAAACTGGTTAAGACTTGGTCCTTGGAATATCATTGTATCCTTTCCACCTGTGTGTAAAACGACTAAGTTAGCCATACAACAGTAAGTATTGTTTTTTACAGAATTACTCAGTGTGGGAAGTGTCATATCAGCACAGATACTCCCTTTTTTAATGAATGGAAAATTGTGCAGTTGACAGGTATTTTTTTAGTCAACTGCCTCCAGTCAGATTGAATTTGTGATTCACACAGTGAATATTAAAATATGATCTTGCGAAATAGTTTTCTGTTCTTCCAATTTCATACCTGTCCATTTCCTTTGTTTTGAGCCTAGTTTTAAACAAAATTGACCAGGCGAGTTAGGAATGAGGGCTATTTCCAGAACTGGGGAAACTGCTGGCAGTTACTGATGCAATGTTTTTGTTTACCTTCGTCTCACAATTTTGGCTTTGTTTCAGGAGCCAGGCTGATCAGAGCCCTGGGAAGTGGGTTGGTAGTAATGTTTTTTACAATAAACAAACCTTCTTTAGCCCATCAAAGCTAAGTGAGTAAAGACTCTTAAGAGCTTTTGCACTATTGTCCTGCCTCTTAGGTCTTGCGTTTAAGATCCTGAGGAAGAGGGGTGGGAAAGTAATTTGTATCACCAGCCTTAAAGCAAGTTTCATTGTTCTGCCTAGTATTGTGTAAAAAAGTGGCCAACCTGCAGCATGGCATAGGAAGGAACAAGGAATGGAACACAGTTGCACACAGATGCAGCTGACCTTCAGTAGTGAAGTGACCGGTTTTCATTGCATGAACAGGAAACAGTTTTCCTTAATTAGCTGTGCCAGTTCTTTCTGACATATGAACAGCTGAAGAAATTGGATGTCTGACATGCTGAGCTAAGTACAGAATTCTGTTAATGTACTGTCTGAGTTTAGAGCAATGTGCAAGCTGTCTCGAGTATTTGCTCTTTATTGTCTGAGCTGCTGGCCAGAGGAAGAAGTCACTGCAAGACTGAGTGAGAAGAACCTAGAAGTGATTTCAAGGCAAACTGGCTACTGTAACCATGGCTTGCGCACCTCATTCAGTGGATGATGTGCACTGTTTTTCAGACTGAACCAAACATGGTGAATATCTTCTGTCAACTGTTTCAATGTTCTTGAATGTAAAGATCTGTAATGCAACTTTGTTCATCTGAGTCTCAAAGCGTAGTGTTTTATAAGAGTCAAAGAACAGGTTTTTTCTTCTGTATTTCCATAGATTTCCATAAAGGAAGGAAAGGAAAAAGATTTCTGTAAAGGAAAAAAGTATTTCTGTAAGGGAAGATAAGCAGAACCAAGGAGCTAGGCTGTTCCTGCTTTCAGAAATGTATACAATTTGATTGTAATAGCTTAAAGCTTCCAGTTAAGTGGAAGTGTCACAAGACATCTTTGCCGTCTTTCAGGTTGGCAAAATAACTACTGTGGTATGAAATCTGCTTCTGGTTTTGAAGCTTTCCTGTGTTCTGAGTGCTGAGATGTCTGCATAATTTGCTGGGAATAATCCAGCTTCATTAGCAAGTGTGGTTGCTACAGTTGACAGTTTTGCATAGCTTGAAGAAAGTAGTTTGCTTTTTTTTTTTCTTCCAATGTATAATTCTTGATTTCAGCATAAGTGATTCTTCAACATATTCATATGTAAATTGCAAGTAGGAATGAAGTTCAAACAAGTTCATGCCCATCTGCTGATCTTGCAGAGAAACTTTCCATGCCTCTTCCATCCTTGGGAAGAACTACTGGTTACTGGCTGTTAGGTGTCATCTGAAAGGTGCAAGTTTTACACTGAGTGGGTGCCTATGTGACAATGCACCCCTTCAAAAGTGAATCTACTATAAAGACTGCTTTCCTTCTTTAGAAAGACACCCAAATCCAGAACTAGTGAACACTTCCATATACCAAAGAGGCTCAAGTTGCTGTTATATGCAAGGCAACACTTGATGTAGAAATCAACCGCAGCTTCTATAAACATTACCTTTAAGCCTAAAGGTATATCAAAACTTCAGGGCCATTAACTCAACAGTTATATCAGGCTTCTTAAGTGCTGTTGTTGAATTCCAGGAAAAAGGAATATGTGAGATGCAAGTTGTAGGATGGATCTTCTGTGTTGACAGAGGGCAGCAAAGCAGGACGCATAGCTTTGGATTTTTGTGGCCTTGTGTTATTCTTTTCCACATTTTTCATAGAATCATGCATTCCACTTAAAGAAGTTTCATTGCGATTTCAAAATTGCTATAGTCACTTAAACTTACTAATTTTGAATTCACAAATGGATTTTTTAAATGCACAAGGCACTTTCTTTCCTAAGGTGCAACGTTTTCTATATATAGGGGTATGCTGATGTGCTATGTTTTCCCTTACAACTGTTTCTGTGCTTTAATAAAAAAATTGTAAATGTTTTTGTACACTATGCAAAGTATATGTTTTACATTTTCAAGCCTATTAAAAGTATTAAAATGTAAAGGGTGATGACTTAGAATTGCTTTCAGGTTCTAAGTTTCAAAAGGTGGTGGGAAGTTTCAAATACTTCAAGGTGATTAACAAAGGAAAGCTATTGCTGGCATTGAACTGTTCCTTGTTATTGGTTATTTAGCCAAGGCACACTAAAGTTGCTGTAGTTAAAAGCTTGTGTTCCTGTGACTTGTGGCTGAATAGCATGCACTGAACACAGGTTTTTGCTGTTCTTCAGCATGTCTTAAACAGCAAGACCATTTCCCCCTCTGTTATAGAAACTGCTTGGTCTGAAACACCTCAATCAGCTTAGTTTTATGTAGCAACTGAGTAAGTTTATCACACTTGTAACCAGAGTGGATTTTTCGAGATCATGTGTAGTAGGACAAATGTGATGGACTAGCTCTGACGGGGATGAGGAATCTGGTGTTTGGAGTGACAGTAACTGCACTGTACCAGTTAATCTGGGGGGAAGCTGGAGAGGGATAGCTGGACAAGGTGGACTGAAATTAACTGCTAAGCCCCAAAGGCAACAAAACAGAGAAACAGTAGTTCAAGATCTCAGCTGAGACTGTTGCAATGAATACCTACAGTTCTTTTCAACCTCTTTAAGTCTGATGTGACTTAGTTAGGATTTAGTGTGTAATGATAAAAGATTTAAATTTACTAAAACTAAACCAAAGATAATGGCCTCTGCTGCCTCAGGAATGAAAGCTCCAGGGAATGGAAGGAATGAGTCAGCTGCCAGACTGCCTACCGGTATCCCTGGGAGAGCCGTGCACGGGGCGGTCCCTGCCTTGGTGGTTCTACCAGACCAGGTGTGGGTCCTACACTTTGGCCACATCCCTCCCCTGCAGTGCTACCGCCTGGGAGCAGAGTGGCTGGAAAGGGCCCCCCGCAAAAGGACCTCGGGGTGCTCGTTGACAGCAGCTG
>VWPU01022788.1:0-51474 GCA_013398955.1 Callaeas wilsoni | reverse complement strand
CGGGGCCGCCTTCCTGCGGCGCGGCTCCGCCTCCGCCGGGCAAGATGGTGGCGGCGGCGGCGCTGCAGGAGCCGTGAGCCGGTGCCCGCTCCCGCCACTCTCTCTCTCCCCGTCCTTCCCGGCCGCGGTCGCCGCCGCCGCTGCTGCTTCGCGGCCGCCTGGCGGGTGAGCTCGGCGCGGCGGGCGATGCGGGCGGCGGGGCTGCGGGGCTGTGTGTGAGCGCGCCGCCCATGTGGGTGTCCCGGTGAGGCCGGGGGCAGCGGGAAGATGCTGCTGTCGCTGGTGCTGCACACCTACTCCATGCGCTACGTGCTGCCCGCCGCCGTCATGATGGGCACGGCGCCCACCTACGTGCTGGCCTGGGGCGCCTGGCGCCTGCTCTCCGCCGTGCTGCCCGCCCGCTTCTACCGCGAGGTGGATGACCGGCTGTACACCATCTACCAGAGCATGGTGCTCTTCTTCTTCGAGAACTACACGGGCGTGCAGGTGAGCCTGCTGGGCGGGGCGGGGCGGGGCAGGGCAGGGGGGCTCCGGCGGTCCGGGGAGCGGCCGGCGGTGGGGCCGGCTCTGGGCTCACCCCCCCGGCCCCCTCGGGCCGCCCGCCGTGGGGCCCGCGGGCAGGTGCGGCCGTGGCCTGTGCCGGGGACCGCAGAGGATCCGCCTCGTTCCGCAGCCGCCTCTGCTCCTCTGGTGATGCTTTTCACGGAGTATTGGTGTTGTGTTCGTTTTGCAGGTCGGGAGGCGGAAGAGATGCGACACCGGTCGTGCTCTGTCAGCACTTGAATGGCAGCCGCCTTTGCACACTTTGAACCCCTGTGGCCTGTGCTACACATCTGTAGTATTAAATTGGCAGCGGATGAGAAAGCTGTCATCAGCTGTAACTGTACATAATACACGTACAAGTTTTTAATAAATAGATTACTTAATCTCTCAGTTATTACAGATTTTCAGTTTTGTGCAGTCTGCCTCATGTCAGTCTTTGGCCTTTAAATTTTGAATCAGCCCTGGATTGTGATTATTCAGGATCTTGATTTCAGGTTAATAAGTTGGAATTGAAGGCCTGTCTTGTGTGATCAGAGGGATATTTGCATTCAGATGATAATACTTCACAAAGTGCTCAGTGTTTGAGCAGTTATATATTTGTCTGTAATTTGCAAAGTAGGCAAGGAGACTTTAAATTCTGCACGTAAAAAATAATAAATGACAGGTGCTTCCTGTGCGTAAACATGACCTTCAAAATTTTTTGAATATACAGAAGGCTGTTTGAAGTTAGTGTCAGCTTTAGGTGCTTGACAGCAAAGCATACCAATACATGTTGACAGGTGACAGAGCTCATACAAATAAGATCATCTCATATTTACAGCTAAGGCCTTTTTCCACTTTCTAATGAAGCATTTATTTCAGAATCAGGCTAGATCTCTCCTAGTTTCCACTCTTGAGTGCTGCTGTAGGCCTTGCTTGCATATGGACTCTGGGGAAACCCATAAAGCCAGCTAAAGGTACAAGAGTTGCCGTTTGATGTCAGAGTAAATAGAACAGATACAAAACTGAAGCGAGATCTTTTAGTGGTAGTTTTTGATTCAGCTTGTAGCTTGTAACTTCGTCTAGGCTTCTTGTCCATATAAGCTAACTTGTGTTATGCTTGATATATTAAAAAAAAAGAAAGAAAGGGAAGAGGGAGCAGTAGTTCACAGGTTAAGTACTTACAGTTTTATCTGCCTTCTGTTTTATATAGTGTCTCTAGTGCAGATACCTGGGTGTGTAGTAACACACCTTGGTCACTAGCTGCTGAAAGTAGTGGTATAGTAGTTTAACTTAACCTATTCTAAGAATGAGATCCAAAAATCAATACACGAATTGTAACGGAAAAGCTGCTCAAGTTGCCTACAACTGGTGTGCAGACAGTAGCAAACACTTAATATTTTTAAAAAGAACTTTATCTAAAAAATGCCAGTGACATTAAGGAAAGAAAATGTTAAACAAAAAAATAAAAAGGCAGCCATCATCTGTTTACCTCTGTTTCATTGCATTGATAAACTTCATACAAACACAAAAATGATGGTGATCAGTTACAGGCCACTCACAGGAGATTGATTAGGACAATATTAAAATAGAGATACTTTGTCACAATAAGCAACAAATAATGATAAGAAATGGTGGAAGAGGAGGCATATGTCATAGGATAAATAAAATTGTAACCATGACCGGAAGGTAAATAAAAACTTGGAAAATACCATACACGTATAGAGAGAAGAGCTATAACCCTTAAAGTCCATGTCTCATTTGACTGGAAGATAGTCCGTATTTGTTTAAGGGAGAGAAACAGGGTGTCCTTTTAGACCTCCGCCTGTGAACGCTGCATGAGTTTTAACTTGAAACTCACAGTGGAAAGTTAACCATGTGCCTAAGTGTGTGAGATTGGGATGGTAACCTGAGAGCTACTGTGGATAGACTGTCTTGAGGCATGTAATGAGATGCAGAAGTGTAGCGTCATTAAACTAAACCAGCAAAAATAGTAGTTTCATAAAGGCTGCTGTAGGGCTCTACCGTCTACCTATAATAGCCACGGGAAGGAGGAATTCTGCATCTCTTTCATGTCTATTAATTTATTCAATCAATTGAAGTGTGTTGGGTTATTTATTTTTGTAACAGAATAAATAGGAGACAACAACCTCATCCATCAGAATACTGGAACTTGTTGCATAGTGTCACTCAAGTCGTTAGGTTTCTACAGATGTTTAAGTGACTTTTTGTTAGCACTGTTGCTGTCTTACTGTATTTAAAATATCTTTAATTTTATGTACTGTTTAGCATTCTTTGGTTTTGCACTTAAGGTGTTAGTGTTTTTTCAATACAAGAATGCTCTGAATCACCTGTGGATTTTTGAGGTGTCTGATCTTAAAATAATTTGCCAAAATTCCCCATAATGTGAGATTAATAGGGTAAAGTTGGTTATGATCATGGATGACTATCTTTTTGACTCAAATACTAGTGTATTGTGATATTTATTTTCTGTTTATTTGTCTGTCAAGAAGTAATGTTTCTGTCTGTCATTTGCTGTTAATCCATTAATTATCTAGATCTGTCTCCCCCTCATGACTGTATGCACAAGTGTATTTTTCTTCTCTTTTTGTTCTTCTTGACTTGGATGTTCTTAGCCAGCTCTTTAAAACAAAAACTTTAGTCCATGCTAGGAAGGCTTTTTACCTTTGTAGCAAACTCTTCTGTTTGGAAATGTAACTAAGTAAGGTGATAACCTGATCTGCATGGTAGAAAATCTTGAAATACTAGTCTTTCCCTTTCTCTTAAGTATTTGACTTGAGATATAAAATAATTGCAGAGCTGTAATTGCTGTGAGCTCTGAGTATTTTAGGTCCTAGAGAGTGGATCATGAAGTAACTGTAAAAGTTTTTTATTTGGTAAGTAAGGAAGTATTTACTTGTAAATACTTTCTCTTTTTAAATTTTGGGTCAGACTCAGTTTTTTTCCACTGAAACAATTTTGTTTTACAAAGCCTAAGAGAACTCAAGCTAACTTGGCATCAGTTTAGGTTTTCCAATAATATTAGAATTCATTAATGAATTGCCAAAAATAGTCCTTTTTGCTGACTGTCATGCAAGAGTTGGCTGTAGAAGACTGAAGAACCAGTACTGAGAGTACAAAAAGCAATGACAGTATCCCAGTGCTGTGAGATAAACTGGGCAAAGCCAGTATGACTATAAAGGGAAATCCTATAATGCTGTGTAGATTTGTCAGTGCAATTACAGTTTAGCGTGTATCCATGAATTCTGTTAAGGAGCTATAAATATATGAAATTAATTAATCTGGGTCATTGTGACAGTGCTCCTTAATAATCTCTAGGATTATATACTCAGAGTAATGAAAATGTGTAGATGTGGTGTTGGAAAGTGGCACAGAGAGAGCGTCCCTACTTTGGCCCTGTGCTGCTTTGCACCTGTCCTGCCATAAGATGCAGGTGCCCTACAATACTGTTTTCTAGGAGGAGTATATATGAGGTGCTTGAACACTATATAAAGTGAAAAGAATTCTATGTAAAGAGTCTCAGAGAGCAAAGGATGTTAATTTTATCAGTGATTAGCCAAAGCAGTGACTGGTACAAACAGGTACAATGCATGCACTTCAGAGGACTTGCATCTGCTGGTGCTAGTAGTTGGTTTGGCCCCAGGTTTCTGAATCACCGAGTAGCTGATGAACTGTGGTTGTGTTACTGCTTTTGTCTTTACTGTATTAGGGAAGTCTGGTCTCTTACATTTCAAACAGACTATAAGCAGTTGAATCTTACCATAGAATGTGAAAACCAGGATGGCTGCAAATATGCATGTGATTAGGATGTTGGAAGGGCTGAAAGGACTAGTAATTCAATATGATGAATGCTCTCATCTCTCTCTGACCCTGAGCATCTTATCCCAGTTGCTGTCAGGGTGATGAAATTAATGCCTGTTGTGTTTGTGCACATTTCAGATCAGATGAGGACTAAATGTTCTTCAACTTTTTTTTTGTTGTAATTGCATTTGATATTTTATACTGAATGCTGGTGAAGAAATAATAAAGAAATCATCACTCAGACTGCTTCCTAAAGGATCATTTTCATCTGAAAGGTTTTGACAATTGAATGAAATCCATAATTGAATTAATGCACGTGGATTTTGTTCAGTACTTGTGTCAGCTGTGCTCCCTACCCCTACTTCCTGATGAATAGAATTTTTTGGAAGTGGTGTTTTTATTAAAGCCATTATTAAATTCTGGGTTTCGTTGTCTTTACAGGACTCTGGAAAGGCTGTGAGAATCAGATAATACCTTGGTGTTGTTTAGTAGAGCTAAACAATTATTTTATAAAATACAAGAGATGCCTGTTTAACAGTGCAGTGTGCTTCCTGGATTGATATTGAAGCTTGGACTTGCTGTGTCTCAACAGGGTTGAAAACTACTTAGGTTTAGAGCAAATGAAAAGTTTGTGGAGCAAATGTGCTGCTGAACTCTTGATGATACTTTCCAGTGGAGTAGAGCCTGGGATTTTTTTCATATCTTGGCTTTCTAGGCAGTGTGTGTGGAGAGCTTTGTGTCTGAGATTGGGATGGATGCTTAGTCTTGGAGCTGTTGGCCAATTTGCAGTGAAAGTAAGTGTCTGTGCCCATCTCTGTTCCCAAGACAGCAACCTTCCCAGACAAGATTACCTTTACTTACTTCTTGCTTTTCCTTTTGAAGCTGTTCAGCTATCCAACAGGTAATTCTTGAGGGCCCAAGGTGGCAAGAGGCAGCGCAAGTCTGACAGCATATAAGGAGGTGCTTCTGGTTGCTGTTGGTGAGGTGATTTGTCATCTCTTAGGAACCTGATTCTGCCCTCTCCGCACTGGGGAAGGCATCATAACCAGGCTTCATCATGGCAGGGTGAAGGTTTGGCTTCTGAATGCTTCCTGTCGGCAGATGTGAGTGACAGGGTTTGGCTCATCTTTAGATGAGGACCCATTTCCCACGCCCCACGCAAATGACGTAACCAGAAAGTCCAAAGGAAACATAACTTTTAACCCTTCTTCAGTTGTGTTTGGAAAGAAAGTGCTGGCAATTGCATTTTGGCATGAGCCTGGCTGTATGAACCTGCGCTTGAGTTTCCCGAGCTCTCCTCCCTGTGTGGCAGCTCGGGAGTGGGAGGATACTGCGATGGTGTGAGAGCTGAGCGGGAAGGTGCAGAGCTGCCACCAAGGCAAACCTCTAAGCTCAGCTGGGAGCTGGGCAGCTTCCGAGGGCTTGGGCTTCCCTGGTTCATGTAGCTTGCGACAGTAACCCCAGTTAGCAACTGCTTATATTGCTGTTTTGTGAAACGTTGTATCTGTTGAGAGGTTAAAATAATCATACTTGCCATTTAATTGTGATGGTAGAAATAATGAAGTAAAGGTCTTGGGGGAGTGATAGAAATTTGAGGACTGGTGCAGTGCAAAGATTGAAAAGAAACTGGGAGAAGGTAGTGAAGTGTATCAGGTTTGTGTGGTAAACTTTTGAAAGAAGCCCAGTGAAATTTTTCTGCTGTGATGAATTTTTTCTGGCTCTATTAAGAGGGTTCACCCTGCTTCATTTCATTAGAGGTTTCAGTGTACAGCTGTCTCCAGGCATATATTTCTTTTGTAGTATACAGCAAAGTTCTTTGTGTTATTAAAACAGAAGTTGAGTAATACCTGCTAAGGCCGAGGGATGCAGCTTTCAAATTGAGATGTATGCCTAATTTTAGACTCTTGCATTCAACTGTGGTATGAGGCAGCAAAAACAGATAGATTAGGTATATCAACTTTGTGCTCTTTCTGTTTTAGATACTGCAAACCAGATATTTGCATATATCTTAATTTTTGTTCTGTGCCTTTGACTGTAGATCTGAAGGTGAAAGTGGTGTCCTTCAGGACTCGTTTGACAGTATACCATCTAGAGTTCCAGTGTACTGCAGATTTGGTTTTGGGGCAATCTGGAAAAAATTTAGTATGGAGAGGTTCCACATGCAGTGCTGGTCCTGATCATCCTCTACTTATTGCTTGATATATGAAAAATAAAATAAATAAATAAAACTGAGGTCTTGTTAGCATTTTTAGAAATCGAGTCTCAGCTACCTGAACCAAAACTGCTAACTGCAGAAGCTAGCAACTTTGTGTGGAGATTTGCCTAGCATAGGTTTTCTAATTGGCAAGTCACAACTGACTCTAAATTTTATATCAGCCTTATCTGTTGCAGTCCCCAATTAAAAAAATTTTACGTTTTTAAGTTAGCTGCATGTACTTATGAAAATATTAGAAAGAATGTGTCAGGTAGGAAAAGCTAAGGAGTCAAAGGGCAAGTTTGAATGCTCTTACAAATTCTGATTCCAAGTATTTGACCAGTAAGTTTTGCAATCTCATGGTTTGATGTTAAAATTTTCTATTTAAATATACTTTGTTTTAATATCTTAATATTTTTGGTATATGCATTTTTCAATACAATTTGTCCTGACTTTGCATAATTTGCTACATTTGAAAATAAAAGTTGTATTTATTACTTCTTTTTTAACCTGCATGAGTTTTATGCACTTTACTCTTTTTGTGTTTAACTGTGTTTTGGTAGATGCTGGGCCGTGGAGTTTTACAGTGCTCTTCCATCCCCTTTTCTTCTGCTTACATAATATGTCCAGGTACTTTATGTAAGGATGATTGTTAATTTAGATGTTTTTTCTCCTGGTACTCTACCGTCAGACACTGTTCTTGCTAAGAGAAGCTTCTGTTCATTATTAAACATTTGAGTGCAGTTATTTCGAACTTTTTGCCTTAGGCTTGCAAGCGGGATATCCTTTTTTTCTCAGGTTTAGTTGTGTTAGATAAAGTAGGCTCAGATGTCAGGGATTTTGACATGACAATTATGAGGAAGCATATCTTCTCTTTAATCTATCCTCTGTCAGTTTGAATTTATCCTATGAAGGCATTTGGTATAAAAAGCCAGGGAAATTATTTTCTTTTGTTCATTTTATTTCTGTCACATACTACTTGTCATCTTCTCTGTTACAGCTAGATCCTCTGTGGGAGTAGGAAATAGCATTTATGCTGGTTTGACTTTTAAATGTAAAATAAGCTACAAATTATTTGGTCCAATTTATTTGTATTTTATTTTAGCTCATGACTAGATATGAAAAAATATTCATTTGGATTGCTTTGAACAACTTTGTGTAGTTGAAGTAATTTTACCTGGTGAACTTATGGATTGACTCAAAGACTTGTTTTGTTCAATTTCCTGAGTCTACTTGGGAGTCTGAGGGCATGCACGTGTCTTTTTGAGTAAGCAAACGTAGTGCATAGTCCTGAGCGAGCTGCAGGTGAACTGGCTTATTCACATGCTGTGGTGGTGAGCAGATGAGAGTGATTTTAATGTGGCGATTTTTGAGGCCCATCAGTTTACTCTGTTCAATTCTGGAGGCAGAATTGTTGCAGACAGCTCCCTACGTGTTCTTATGCCGTGCAGTGATTCCTTTGCCTCACTGTGAAAGTCCAGAGTGCTTAAATTCTAAATACTTACTGACGATGGAGAAGCTTTCAAAAATCCTATTCCACAATCACAAGCAGAGACTAGAGATGTTTCATAATCATCTTCATTCATGGCAACTCATTGATAGCTTCTCAGCAGCTTTCAGTCTGTACTTGATACAGACACTTGTAACAGTATTGCAAATAAAGATGCAAACAACTCCTCCGCGGAGTCCAAGGCATTGAAAAGCAAAGTTCCTATTACAAAGAGCTCTGGCTGGAGGAAACACTGCACACTGCCACAAGGTTTCCTGCTCATGTGTGGTGGGCAAAGGGTTTTTCCAGAGTGAGTTAAATGGACATTACATATTTTCCACTACAGAAGCGTAATAAAGTAAACAATGGCTACATTAAGTGTGGGTTACTTTTGCCCTTACTTTTAAGGAAATTACAAAAATGTGCATGAAGAAATCTCCAGAGATGCAAAAGGCTTATAAAGGAGACTTTCTCCTATGGAAACAGGTGGATTACTTACTTCCACTCTTGAACTAGAAGGCATGTTCAGGTTTTATGTAATACCAGGATGCCAAATGTTCAGAAAAACACTCCTGTTGAAATCTCATCATAGAAATAATCTCCTTTCACATATGTCTGAAGTATGTGCTATTATTATTTAACAAAAGAAAATCATTACTGGTGATTTATGGTGAAAGTTAGATGCTCTAAGTTTGACTTTCCCGAGGTGGTTACTGATTGTAATGGTGGGTTCATGCCATTGAACTCCACTGTAATGAAAAGCAAGTAATTTGGAGAAAGACCTGTAAATTATTTAGGCACTTACAATAGGATTTATTCAGACTTTAGATGCCAGAATCTTAAAACTAAAATCATGATAAATCTTACTCTTTTTTCTGTTACCAAGATTGGAACATTTGAGATATACAGATGCCTTTTAAAAAAAATTTTTAAGGATTCGTCAGCTAGCTAAGGAGTACGAGGGACAGTTATCGTTAATTCAGCTCAGAAACTCTAAAGCTTTTACAGTCAGCATCAGAACTAAATGATTTCTATGCATGTATCTAGTACACTGAGTGAAGTATAACCACTCATAAAAGTTTGTCAATTTAGACCATAAGGCTAAAAGCTAGTATGAAAAGTAAGAATGTACAGACTTCATATTTAACATCAGATGGTATGATTTAGTCCTGCTTAATCTATATAGGTTGCTACTATAGTTTTCTTTCAAATGGAAATAAAATGGCAGTAGGTGTGTTTTCTAAAGTTCTGTGCTGTCTGGTTGAATCAAGTCAGAACTGTATTTTTTAAAAAATTAAATTACATTACATATAGGAATCTTTTCAGTATTCCCCAGAGGTTTATATCTTAGCAATGGGTTTCTTCACTGAACCCCAGTAAAATACATAGCTGCAGAATGTTTGAATGAATTCTGCTTCAATAAATTGGATTGCTTTGTGATTTTAGGGTTTGCTGCTGAGCTTGCTAGAGCTGTCTGAGCAGCAGACTTCAGACTTGTGCAATTCTGCATTCAGCAGATAGTCGCTAAAGAGGCAATAGGTAATAGTATGATCATTACCTAAAAGCTGTATGTCCTAAAGGTATTTTTAGAAAATTTGTAAACTTTTTTCAGATCTAGAGAAAATGCAACTAAAAACATCAGTCCTTCCTCTTCTCCTCTATTCATATTCCTTATGCTCTAGGCAAGTGAAACCTGTATCTGTTAAATGTGAATAAAAGTGCTTCTTTGTCTTCTGTTAAGAAGAATAAATGTTTAAAATTCTTGTTGTAAGACATCTGAAAACCTGAGAAATTTGTCAGCCTCAAGTACAGATTTCCTGTCTGTATCCTATCTTGAGCCTGCTTCTAGTCAAACAGGGTAAATAGTCTGAGGTACTTTCCCTGGAAGCTCAAAGGACTTGTGAAATGAGGCAGGTTTTTAGTCTAAGAGAATTCTTAAACTAAAGGAATTAGGCGTCAGGACTTTGCTGAGGATGCCAGCAGCAGTGCTGCAGAGGTCAGCTTGCACAAGGTATGTGTTGACTTCAGAAGCTGCTACGTGGTAGTTGTTTTGGTGGTTTGTTCATGCAAGCTCCACTCTTTCACCAGAAAATTGTATCCAGAGTTTTTAGCAAACAGGTGAGAAATGCGTCCTGGGATACTATTTATTTTAGTAGTCATGTTGTAGTGCCCAGTTAACAGAGATGCTCTTGCCCCAAAGAGCACACAGTCCCAATTACTAATCGTGAAGAAATAGTGAAGTGGAGAGAGGTGCATTTTGTGAGGATAACGCAGCTGAGTAGGAAGTGTATGTGGTCCTTTTTAGGTGTTGATGTCTTGACTCTTTCTCCCAAAGAGGGAAGGAATGTTGTCCCCCTCTTATCCTGCTTTTATCCCTCTTGCCAGTTGCTATTGCCTGCGCTTGAAGCTGATGTTTTTCCTGAACACAATGCTCTGCTTTCACAAAGTACTCCAGTGAACATAAATTTTGTTGAAGTAACAGCAAAGATGGGAACATCATTCTTCAAGTCACACCTGGTTTCTTTGAATAGAGAAGGGAGGAGGGTTAAGAAGTCTGAGGAACCAGGACTGAGTGTGCTGGTAGGCTGACAGACATCAGATGAGATGGCCCGAGCTCTTACCAGCAATAACCAGTTGGTTTGCCTTAATGCTGCTGAAGCAGAAGGCACACTATCAGGAGATCTGCTTGCAGATCGGCTTCTAACTGCTCCCATTATCAGCCACATCCAATTACAATATTAAGGTAATCTCTTTGCTAGGAGTTTGATGTGATCACCAGTTGACCTGCAAGCAGATCTTCTGATAGTATGATTACTTTTACCTACAGTTATTTTTGCCATGGCAGTGTTTACTGAGTGATATTGCTAGGACGTGATTAAATGATCTCTTTCATTTGCTTCGATATGTAAAGATTTCATAAGCAAGAAATAAAATTCTTAACTCTAAGTTAGGAGTGTCCACCTTGTTTCAATGAAAACCTGTGCAAATTATGGGTTATTTGGGTGTGGCTGCTATGCAGAACTGTTCCACATTGCTACGTGACCTACCACATTAGCACAGCCATAGTTGAATATGTTGCACTGGAAAAAGCAGTCTGGTGGGGAACTGAAACTGGTGTCACCAGATCACCCAGGAGCTTGCATTTGCATGCCTAAATGTGCCCATCACTGAGTTAGTACATTCTTCCAGCAGAAGTACTTGTTAACCTCCTGCTGATGCATCAAAGCTTAGCCTGGACAGGACACAATGAGGTGTGTCTTGTGGCCCCTGAGCCTTTGAACAGCTTGGTGTATGGCATCCGTGGAAGCTGGGTACCAGCCTTCCTACAGAAGGGATCTAACAGCAACCAGTTTCCTTTATTTGAGACCTCACTGTTGAGTTTCACAGTGCTGCTGTGTAAACAGATGTGAAAGGCCCACCTTAATACTGACTATATTACCCATTACTGTGAACTGGGCTGTGAAGCAACCAAAAGATGGCTAAAAGCACACATTTCAGTGTTGTGTACACAAGTAATGTTTGCAGTCTTAGACTGTAAATCTGCATTTTAAACATCTTCCCTGAAATCTCTGCTTACTTTGGCTATGTTGCTCTTCCTTTTGACTTGTTTTGCTTGACTTCATTGTGCCTTTTTTTTAAACACAGCAGATTCTATTCTAAATGAACAGGTTCCTCACTTGCTTCATAGTGGCTGACAAGGCACTTATCAGTTCATTAAGCTGATAGATAGGTAGAGTATATGTATACTGTAGTGTCTGGAGAGCCATGCATGAAATGCGTGAAACACTATGCTGAAATTCAAATTGCCTTCCAAGCGGATCCTGCGGCTGCAGGGAGCAGGACAACCCCTGCCTATGCTCTGTACACCGCGGTGGCAGCACTGCTCTTCTGAGGAGGGCTGGAAGTCTTTAAGCCACTCTGGTATCTTCAGGTTGCTTCAGAAGGGGCTTGAATACAGGTGGGTGCTGTGGACTCTTGTTTCTGCACTGCTGTCCCTGGTGAGTCACTCAAGCGCTGCCTTAGAGCACAGTGCTAGGAGCACCAAGGTCATGGGTTTGATCCCCATACGGGCAGTCGCTTAAGAGGTGGACTCGAGGATCCTTGTGGATCCCTTCCAACTCAGAATATTCGATGATTCTGTAATTCACTGTGGCCCCCAAACATCTTCTGCGCCAGCAAAATGAGGAGTCAGAGGCTGCACAGCCTCTACAGCAAGGAATTCTGCAAAATTAGCTATGAAAAACAGCAGGGAGTCAGAGGTTTTCTGGAGGCTATGAAGAAGAGTATTGTATTATTTCCTTCTGCAGCTGTAATATACATTAGGTGCTCTGATTTACCTGAACACATCAGATGGCCAGATATCAGAGTCTTGTCCTGAACAGACTCTTCTCCTGCTTATCCACAAGCAGGGTGATTCTTCAGACACAATCTCAAAGGAAAAAGGACATTTCTGTGGAATTCAAAGCTCTTAACTGTTACCCCTCTGTTGTGTATGATGAATATTTTCAGAAGCCAAATAAAACAAAAATGCTTTGGTCTCAGAAGGAGAGCTGCGTGGGTGCCCACAGAGTAGGTGTCTCCTGGGACTGCAGGCTGGAAGTTGCCATTCTTAGCTACTTGTAGTAACAGTTGTAAGTTTGTAGCTCAGTTCTTCAACTGAGAGTGTCTAAGGTGAATAGCTGTTTGCTGGCCTTTGATGAACTGTGTAAGCCTTTTCTCGAGATCAGTGAAATGGGCAGTGCTGAAGTGGATGATGCTGCGGATAAAGCTAGTGCATCCTCTTAGACTGAGCCATCTGAGCAAACAAAATAGAGCTTTCAGATTTTCTTGTTCTTACCTTTATTTTGAAATAAAACATCCAGTTTTTGTGTGTTTAATGAGAACTAATATAAATAAGATTTTTTTTTTTCTTTTTTAGTTCTGTACAACAGTATGGCTGTGTGTTTTATCATGGATAAAAGATTTTGGTCCATTACATGTAAACACATCTAACCCTTAGGGTAAGCCATAATGTTGTGCGTAGAAGTTGTTTACAGGAACAGTGAGTGGGTGTTCCTCTGGGGTTAAAAAGTGAACTAGATCCAATCTTACTGAAATAAAAAATTACACAGATTAACTGTTATATTTGGCAGACACCGGCATACATTTTTTAAATGGGAATGATCTTTTATATTTGTTTTTACTCATGCAAAAGTCAGAAGCCAGTGCTTTAAATTGTGGGTCTGATTGCACTGAGATTTTGACTTTGTACATTAAAGTGGAAATATTTACAAGTTGAAGTTATAAATTGTATATTTCAAACCCTGTTTCATGTATGGGGCAGCTCTTGGGGTCAAGGGCAGGTTTTGTTTTCATCTTGTTCTTATTTTTTTTCTACATTTTAGAAAAGCTCAAATAACATTCAGGACCTTCTGGTTTAGTGATTTGTTGTATTGGGCCTTCTCTCTTACTCTAAAATTGTCTTTGCCAGAAACTGCATAGTGGAGTCTTAACTTGAAATTAAAGAAAACAATATTTATGGACATTGTGCGTAACAGTGCTGGGAAAGCTTACACTTGTAAAATGAAGTTTTAACTCCATAAGTGAGAGTAGGAGGATTTATTTTGGAGGAATTTGTGCACCTGAACTGTAAGGTCAACCCTCGGGCTACTACCTTACTCTAAACTGTGTGTGGTACCTAGTTTCAGGAGTAAAGTTATAAATTCTGGTGCTTCAATGAGAAGACTACTTCTACAGCAGAATCTCGTTTAAATTTCTCGGATACTGTCCAGAATATACTTGTCAACTGACTTGTTACGAATATTTTTCAGTTAGAATTTATTGTGCATGCCTTTTCTTTTTCATTTTTGAAAAAAAACCCCTCAAGTTATATCCTCTTACTGTATGCTGAATGATCTCTTGTTAACATATTGACTGAGTATCTCACTTTGCCAACATCTGGTTTTGGCCTTGAAAACAAAACTTGATCAACAGTGTGGTTGTATTTTCAAAGAAGAAACAGCATGAATGTAAAACACAGTGTTTTTGTGGGTTTTTTGCCTAGAGTTATCAATATGAGGCATTAGCCATCCAGTATCACAGGTTACCTGAGAGATGGACAGAGTTTCCAGAGATGCTGGTAGAGACCTTCTATAAGGATCAATATGAGACTTGGCATACTAAATGATACCAATTAAGATATGAGTTAGTTCTTCCTGGTGAAATTCCAGTATTGGCCAGACTAGGGAAGTGATGATAATAAATGCGTAAACCTTCCATATAGCACTTTGCTTTTTTGGTAAATGGAATAATTTCAAAGTAGTGTTTATGTCTGATACAGCCTACTTCTAGAAACAAGGAGTATGTCCTTTGGCAGAACAAGGGTGAAAGCCTACCTAGAATGTACTGGTTAGAAAAACTAGGCTTCATTAAGTAGTGAAAATGTTTATTAAAGGTAATTGAACAGGTAATTGAACCAATTGGCATTGGTTCTTCAGTTCAGAATTTAAATTAATTAATTTCTCATTTTATATTTGAAAATAATTGAATGAATCCATTTTAAAAGGGTGACTAAGATTCTAGCATCAGCATCTTGTTTTGTAGTCATGCTCACAGAAGGTTATTTTGCTAGTAGACCAGTACCTTTCAGGGGTGAGAAACTAAAAGGTGAAAGTGTGTCTTTAATGTAACAGAGAAAAAAATATTTTAAAAACCTGGTGTCTGGAAGCCACCGACTAATTTAAAGGAACCCCTCAACCTTATGCTTTTTTGTTCACTCTTGATGATTAAAATCATGGCAAATGGTTGAGGTTTTGTTCTTGATCTAATCCAGGAAAATTTACCATTTTAGATTGAATGATGGCAAGTGTCTGGCTGAAGCATGTCTTATTCATTAGATTTATAAATTAAATGGTGATTTTGTACATGTCTGTGATTCCTCATTAACTTCAGCTATATTAATGTATGGAGCTTGGGGATGAAAGTCACCTTCCATGGATCCAGTTCTAGAACTATGGCACCAGAACAGATTAAGTTTCTTAAGCCTTCATTAATTCATATTTACAGCTTTGTTGATAAGTCAGTTGTCTGTATGGTGGGTACTGATGCAGTGATAGGGTGTTTGTCTGTTAATGATGCTAACTTGCTGACAGTTTTCCTAGTAAATAGCCAGTTACTGCATTGGATCTCATCGCTGCCTAATGCAATGAAAATAAATTATAAAGTAATACTGCATATTTTTTAATTTTTTTTTTAGGTATTTATCTACGGAGATTTGCCAAAAAATAAAGAAAATGTAATATATTTATCAAATCATCAGTGTACAGGTTTGTATTTTTTTTGCTTGTCTTTAACACTTTTGTAGATTTTAAAAATCTGCTTGTCTGTTTACTGTGTCTCTTTCCAGCCTTGCCCTAACAAGCAAGAATTTCTAGTTCAAAAACCCCTAATGACATTTATACATACAATATGTACTTTTTATTTCATCAGTGGCAATTAAGAGCTAATTTAACTGATTATTTTGGGCTTTTGTCGTTACAGTTGATTGGATTATCGCGGACATGCTTGCGATCAGGCAGAACGCACTCGGGCACGTCCGATACGTCTTAAAGGATGGCTTAAAATGGCTTCCTCTGTACGGGTGGTACTTTTCTCAGGTGAGCCCATTCACTCTTCCCTTGCTGTTTGTGAGTCAAGTATATAAGGTGAACTTTCCCCCTGTTTTCCATGAATGCTGTGAAGGTGTAGTTCTGAGCTGGCATTCAATTATTTGAACGTGAAAGCACTTCACTCAGTGTAGTTAGATGCGTATCTTAGTTGAGAGACAGTTACTAAAGTCTCCGTTTACTTTTCTAGATGAATACTTACTATGGATAGAATTAAAACTGTAGAGTGTGTTAGGAGTATTTCAGATTATTCTAGAACTTTGTTCTTTTTACAATCCAAAACTCCAATTAGCAGAAGGTGTAAACAGACTTCTTTTGCTGTGTATCATGCTATAAATTAGGAGTAAATTTGCATTACTGTTTGATGTACTTCTTCGTTTTTCAGTTGTTTTGGTTTTATCACAATATAAAAGAGGAAAATTGGATCTTAGTATAGTGTGGAGGAAAGGCAGATCCTGCCTCCATGAAAGTGTTGATGGTTATTTTGGACTTCAATTAAGCAGACACCTGAGTCTAATAGTATTCCCACCTTTTTCTTTCTCCTCTTTCTGCATAATATCCTTTTGTTCCTTCTAGTCTGAGAGCCCAGCCTGATGTGACTCAAATTTATACAATTACTGAGAAACAGTGGGCCATGGTCACTGAACAGCCAACATACTGAGTGGATATGATCTTCAGTCTAAAATGGTGGACAGCAGTGTAGATGGCTTACTTCCCTAAAATCCTCTGTGAATTTATCATGACTGTTCTTTGCCTTTTCTGAAAGCGGAACTATTTCTATCTAAAACAAAACAAAATGTACAAGTGAATGTTTTTGGAAGTACTGGCCTTTTTCTAGGTGAGCTGAAATGGCTTCACGATACTTATCTCAGGATTTAGATGGGTGCTTAGTTATTAGAATAGATATGGGTAGAGTTTTGGTTAATGATTTCAACGTGCTTATTCAATAAGACTTCTCTTCATTGTCTTCTCCATTTGATCTTAATGTGTTCTCTGAACATTAATCTGCTTTCTGTCCCTCATTCCACTGCCCAGGCAAAGAAAAGAAAAAAAAAACAAAAAACCCCAACCAAAACAAACAAACAAAGCCACACACACTTCAGGAAAATACTTCTAATACAATTAGACAGTTTGATTGAATTGACTGTCATCCCTGGGCAGGAGGGCAAGAAGGTGGAGAGAATATTGAGAGAAATATTATGCTGGGTATGATTGGAACTATATATTAGTTTATAAAGGAGTATATGAAGAGTAGGCAACTACAGGTGTATGTCCAAATAGGAGGATTTACTCTTTCCCTCATCTTTGCATCACATCCAATGTCTTCAGCTTGATGGTTGAAAATCTTTGTTGTCTTCTGGATGAGTACCTTAGTGAGTAGGTTATAGATCTAGGCTGAAGCATGGGTGGTTGCCATCATTTCTGCTAAAATTTGTATGTGTAGAGAAGTATATGCTGCAGAGAAAATGAGAAAACTGTTCACAATTTCTTTTATTGGTAGGTTTGCTGTCCCAGTCCCCTAAATAACAACAGACTGTCAGACCCTGTCATACCTCACTAAGGGTATGCATTAGGAGAAAATGGAATTCTCAGTTGTCTAATGCTTGTCCCTAATGCTTCTCTACATTTTTTGTCCACCACAGTGACTGATCTGCTGCATGGAAATATTTTGCTCTTTGTCCTTGCCTTTAGTCATTACAATGGTGATGACTTAAGTCTGCTTTAATTAAATTACAAACAGGATATATATTCCATCCACTATCACTAGGTGTCCAGAAATTATTTTTTTCAAGATTTTGGAAAATTACTTTTGCTATGTGGAATATCCGGTGCTCAGTTTCCTGACCGGTATATTGACTGTTAAAAGGAGGTTCCTGTGGAAATTAATCTGAATGTCACCTACATTTTTAATCAAAACATGTATATATTAAATAAAATCTATTCAGCTTTGGATTCCTCAAAAAATAAAACTTCTGCAAGATTTAGTGGGGGTGACTATATATATTTTTATATATATATTTAAATCAGTGACACAATTGACAGGCAGTTGTGATGCACACATGCTTGAATGACTGAGACGGGATGCCAAAGGCTTGCAGTGCAAGCTAATAGGTATTTTTATTGTTTTTATCACACCAAACAGTGCAAAAACATAAAACACTTCCTGCCCTTCCTGTTGATGTTCTGTCAGTGATGTCACTTACACTCCACTAAAAGTTTCCAGAGCCACATGGTTACGCCATGCTTACGGAATTCATATTCCCTTCCTCAGGTAAACATCCTGTTTGGAAATAAACGTGGTCTGGATGTCCAGGAGAGCAAAATTCAGGCACAAAGGAAGTATATTTGTAAACACAATCCATTGTTGACTGAGAAAGAGGCTTTTAAAGTACAGCGGAAAAAAATTATAACCTTAAAAACAGTACTTCCAGAAATCTGTTTTGAAGAGTGTTCATATATTTGATCTCTTACTGAAAAGGAAATGCAATACGAATTGGGGAATTCGAACTATATACAATCACATAACTAGCATTCTTCTTTGAGGCAGCTATCTAATAGCAAGGAAAGAAAAGAAACACTTAAATTAACCTATTGTGTTCCAGGTCTGATTTATTAGGTAGAACCAATTTCTTTTCATAAAACTGTCTTTATTATTTTTGGGTGGATCTGAAATGGTTTTTTGCCCCTATCATTCCTATTCACTTATACCATCCAATTTGTTCCTATTTATCTTATACCCCTGATGAGGCTGGGATGTAATTTCGAAAAGTATTTTTGATACCCCACAGTTTGCTTGACTTTTTAACATAGGAAGTATGTCTTTATCTTTTCTGTTATCCAGCATCAGCTTGTGCACCCTTTTGGTTGTTAGTGAGTTTTAGCCACACATCCTGTACCCCTGAGCCACGGGGACCTGCCGTAGTGATGGAGTTGGGGTGAATGCGGCAAACAATGATCTCGTGATACTTTGTCTGTTCTTATGTTTTGTGACTCTGTGCTCATTTACTTGAGAAGTGCAAATCTATTTCTGAGCATTAAAATGTCTGACGTGTGACACCAGATCTGTCTTTGGTATCATGGTGTCCCTGACCAAACAGTCCAATAGTAACTTTGTTTGTCCAAGTTGACAAATCTAACAAGGAAAAGTCAGTTCAGTATTTTTCCAGTTTGCTGCAGCTGATTAGTAATTTGATTATAAAGGAATACCTCAATTCCAGGTTTCTCTCATTTATCAAAGCTTGACCTAGCTGAGCTCACAGAGAATGATGACTTACCAATTACATGGAAGTCGTATATAGTAGATTAATTTTTTCTCATACTGAACTGAGTTTGCCCTTCCTGGAAGGGGTAGTTGTGGTGAGTGTCAGAATACAACTGTACTTAAGTCTGCGTAAGACTTCTGTTTCTCTTTAATAGTGTCAGATCTTAAAAACGGTCTTATATGTGGAGTGTGGAGGTAACATGAGGCTCTTTGTTTACTACACAGCTGAAGAAACTGCTTTTCTGTTCTTGCTGCTTTCTATCTGGAACTGTTAAACTGCTTGTGGGATGATCCCTATACCATGCCACAGCCAAGCTCAATGAGCTGGGGAATTCTGTTCATGGTTTTGGTCCCCTGCCAGTCACAGCAGCAGAGCTGAGTGTTAGAGCTGGCTACTTCACCTTGGGAGGGAACCACAGACGATAAAGTTAAGACAGAATATTTAGTATGCTGTTAATGCATCATTGGCTTTCTGTTCCCTTTCAGTACAGCTTTTGAAGAGCAACTCAAAAGTCACATCAAATACCACTAGCTAAGCAGCCATCTCTCTACACCATGAAAAGCAAAGGCTGAAAGCACTTTGCATGACCACCTCTTCTGCCTGCTTCCTCCTAACCACTCAAATTTTATTCCTGTCCATGCCATGGGCACAGCTCTGCACACAGCCACCATCCTTGTTTCTACAATGTACTGTATCTTTTCATGAGATCAGGTATTTGAATGAGGCTCAGCTCATAATAGTTTTAATCTCACTGTCACCTTTCTGTTAAGAGGGTGTAAAACCATAAATGGATGGAAGTCGTCTGGCAAATCCTAATACCATTTGCCATGGTGAACGGAAAAGAGTATTACCAAATATGGAGTTAGTTAGAAAACCCATGAAAACAATGTACCTTAAACCTGAAATTCTATTATTTGGAAGCTAATTTTGTTTTTTCCAGACTTCATTGTATCAGTAGTTCGTAGTTGGTGCATGTTGTTTACATTCTCTTTCTCTGTAGATAAAACAATGTGGTGGAAGAGGGAAATGATAGGGCAGATTTCTCTTTGTGTGTACTCTGCCATAGTCCTTTTACTGAAGTTTTGTGATAAATTGTGTGCAGCAAGTTATAAAATGAATCTCTTCCAGGACATAGTTTAACTTTTAATAATAGTTTTCAGTAGAAATACTTCTATAAAATTTTTTCTCTTCTGAAGATTTTGGTTTACTTATTCAATTATTATCTTGGTATATAACTTCTTTATTAAAAGTTTGATTCTCTAGTGAAGTGCATGGAGGTCATCAGGACCTACGCTACTTACTTTTGTACTATCCATAAATTTTGTACATAGAAGTATGATACTTGCATTCCTAAGATTTACGTTAGTTACTATTTAAGAGCAGGCACATTGAATTGAAAGCATTGACTTGTAAGTATTTGTATGTGAGCAACTTCAGTTCTGTGATTTTCCCTTGATACACAAATGAAGCTGCATGTCACCGTTGTTGGAAGTAAATACCCTGGGGTCACTTCTAATGCCATCTTCTAGTTAATTATTTAACACCTTTAAACAAGACACTTCAAGTGTCTTATGCATTGGGGTTTTTTATATCTGATATTTATTTAAACAGATCTTGTGAACTAAATTATATGCAAATGTAAAATTAGTTTCACATGTTTTTAGGATAGGAAAAAATGTCTTGTAGGCAATTTGCAGCGTGAGTCATAAAGGTGACTTGTCACTGTCTCTTGTTTGTTCTTCTATCAGCTATTCTACATTAAACTACTTAAATATTTTATGTTTTTCTTTTTTTTCTCTCTCTGATAGCATGGAGGAGTCTATGTAAAAAGAAGTGCCAAATTCAATGAGAAAGAAATGAGAGAGAAGTTGCGGGCCCAGATGAAAGCTGAGACTCCAGTAAGCTTATACCTTCCTTCTCATTTCTTTGACTTTTTTAATGGCAAAGGCTTGTTGGAGAAAAGGCCATGCCCGATATCCGCAAACTACTAAGATGGTAATCATGGATTTGTTTTCTTTCTGTGTTTTTACAGTTACTTTCTGTGATTACAGTGATACCTCTAATTAAACTGAGGAAAATTTGACTAGTTCTTTATGATTGACAGGAACTTCGTGATCCTTTCTGTAGAGGACAGGGGGGATCTGGACTTAGAACATGAACTACAGTACCTTCCTTGAGAAACTACTATTTCAAAAGAGAAACCCTCTGTTTCAAAAGACAACATTTTGACTACTGTGTGCTTGTCAGAGACTGATACTCTCAACTTCTAAAAGTCAAGAACCTTTCCTATGAAATGTTAATTAGTCATCACAATGATCAATCATTTTTAATGGCAATGACATCTTAGAATTGAATAACTTTGTCTGCTATGCCTGGAGGAGGAAAAAAAACCCAAAACAAACTCTTGATAATTTTCTATTTGAAGAATGACTGTTACTGCCAAGTGACTTTTCTCATGACTCCCTGTATGGTTTGTGGCTCAGTTGTTAGAATCACTGTGCTTTACTTCCATTACTTGCTGTGCATTAAATTTTTTTCTTCCTTTTTGGCCAAGCTTAAAAAAAGTCAACTAAGCAAGCCTTGATATAGAACAGTTAAACTTCCATTTTATTTAAAATTGTGTTATTAGGACTTAGACTCCACATAATGTCAAAACTTTTATAAGCTGAGACTTTGGTAAAAAGAGTGCATGGGTTGTTTTGGCATTCATAATGGTATTTTTTTTGTTGTTATTTGGAGATAGTGAGTTTATGTTTGTGCATGTGTCTGTGTTGAAACAATAAATTGACCTTGTGCTTACCGAGAGGCTTAAATGAGTAAAGTGTCCCTATTTCAGACAGTGCTCAAACTCATTTTGTCTTCAACTAAGATTTAACATGATGTTTTGGTTTTAATTACGTAAAGAAAGTTCCAATTGTTAGCATGTAAGTTAGGCCAGAAATACATTACAGCAACTAAACATTTGCTGTCCAGTATCTAATCAATGATGTCCATGGAGAAAATGGTCATTTTCAGTGGTGGCACCCTCATTACCAGGGAGGGTCCTGGCATGTAAAGAGGTTGTGTTGCCTCATTATTTGCCATATGTCAGGGATAAAGATTCTGCTTGATGTAAAACTTGTGGTGTAATGGAATAAGCACAGGCTGCTTGCAGGATGTATGAAACATACTTGTAGTCATCTCCCTAAGCAATTCTTCCCCCTGCAGAGTGCTGGTTAAGTTCATTTTAGTTAGTCTGGATGAAATAACCCAGCAAGGTGTTTTCCTGCATAGGCCCATGGATTTCTTGCTAGCTAAAGAGACAGGTTCTGCTTGAGTCTGGCTTTCTGGCTTCCCTTTGCACCCTCTAAACAGCAAGGGTTTGTTGTTATTATAAGATTTTCATTGTGATAAGAGTCTTAATTTGAAGTCTGTGTTAAATTAATCTCCTTTATAGAAATGTGTATTTTTCTTTTAATACAGTCTTGGGAAGATGTGCCTAGAAAATCATCTGATTATGTCCTTGGAAACCTGCAAGTGGTGTTCAGCCTTGCTGCAGTGTGTCAGTTTAGCGCAGCTGGAATGTAAGGAGAGGTTTAAGCATAAAGCTTTTCTTTAAACATACAACTGTTTAAAAATAGAACTATGGGTTCTGTTTTCCATGTGGTTAATAAGTTAAATAAATCCAGAAGTCTTTGTTTATGGAATCATCTTTCTTCTCCTTCCTGGGTTGTGTGTAGATTGAAAGCCTATACCTAACCTATCAAAGCTAATGCCTAATAAATATGAGACCACTTGGGTACACTTGATTTTGCTGCAGTTTAGCTCTCTGGGAGTTTGGTGGTGTTGGAATGAGCACAGAACCCGGATGTGCATACCAGGCAGTTGTTGCCATTTGCCTCATATTATCAAGTGTTGCAGTATAGAAGAGAAATAAGTGTAACTGCTGCAGAAATTGTTTAAACTCTCTCAGTCAAACCATATAGGGAGTGACACTTAAATTTACAAAACCAAAGTTGTCAAAAACCAATTTACTGAGATAAATGTTTGTGTCTGCAAGGGTAAAAGACACAGACTATTGAGCTGTCATTTGAGGAAAGACTAAACTTCTCATAGCCCACTTTATCTGAGAATTTAAATGTAGATGCTATTAAATGGCCTTTACCTACAGTTACTACTGTGAGAAGAATATGATAACCTGTATCCTTACCACATTATTCATGCAGTTCTGCAACTTAGCGTGACATTTGCAAGCAACCATACTGCTTTTAAAATTAAGACATTTTGATGATCAGTAAAGCAAGTGTGCCCTGAACTCATCAGCTTCATGCAAAATGACTAATCTGTGACTCTGAAATGTTCATGCACTGTATGCTACAGCTCAGGGTGGACTTTCCTCAGTTTAGTGGGCAGCTGAGTAGCTTACTCATTCTGTGTGTACATGGTAGAGTTCTTTCTTTAATGTAGTGCTAGAGATGAGCTGGCCTTTCAGCTGCTCAGGAAAGATTTATATGCCAATAAAGAAGAGATGGACAAGAATTTGTGTTAAGGGTCACGTTGTTATTTACAGTTTCTCTCCACATACAATTTAAACAAAAGAATCCAGATGATTAATGTTCAGTCTCTCTGGAGCCATGCCTTTTCCCATTAAGAAATTGAAGATGTGAAGGAAGACAGAACCACTCTTCTGTTCTGCTTAGCATAGCAAGCTCTTTATTGCTTCACTGTGGATTTTTTTTGTTTGTTTGTTTTTGGTTTTTTTTTGTTTTTTTTGTTAATGGCAAGTAAATTGGAGTTAAAACTGACAGGCAAAGTAAGGCTGCCTCTTGGCCTCTTACATGCACAGTATAACTGGATTAGTGCTCTGGTATGTCTCCTTTTGTGTAGACAACAGTGGACTGCATGATTCTCCTTGCTCACCTTGTCTTACAACTTCCACCCACCTGTGTGCTATAAACAGCCCCTTTTCCTGCCCTCAGGTTTGCAGCTGGTCCACACTTCTTCCCAGATGCAGCACAGCAGTGTCAGACATGCACGAAACTGATGCCAGACTAAAAAACTGCTGCACCTGTGTTTTCTTAGTGGGGATCTTGAACTAATATATTTTCTTACTTATTTCTGGAAATCACTTTGCTTCTCAAACTGTCATTGAATTAGACACTTAAGTGGTGCATTATTGGGCCTTTTGTTGATAAAACTCACTCAAAATTATGTGATTTGGGTTAAAATTCCATAAAATTTGACTGATTGCTAACAAATTGCAATCTTATGTCTTGTTGTGAGAGCAGAGACTGTCACAGTGTTTAAAGAACACTTTTGTGTTAATTTTGTTTTAATGTAAGCCATAGATGAATGTAAGCCCAGTGAATGGGTATACAGCTGGCACTTGATATGCTCAATCTACTTGATTTATAAAGAAAGTTAACTCTTCTGAACAGCAAACTATTCAATTTGATAACTGAAAATGTCACTTTTATTTTTTTTATCATGTATCAAGAGTAGGAAATCTGCATTCTGAGATGTGGGATTTAACCCTGTACAACCAATATTTAGCTGATTACTATGTGTTTTTGTTTTGTCATTCATTCAGTCACAGAACAAATCATTGTCATGTGAAGAAATGCCAATCAAACAATAAAAACATGGAGGAGACAGATACATTAACACAACTGCTATAAGGCTTAATATAATAATTTTGTGATGGAGTTACTAATTTGCAAATCCTTGACCACTGTAATTCACAAATGTCCTTCCTTGCTTTTCCCACATCACCTTTTGTACTTTGTTCCAATTTTACCAGATGGACTTTCTCATACCATATCCGTTTCAGTTACTGATCTGAGTGGTAATGTTTCTCATCCAGTTCACTAGAAGTATACTTTCTAGGCAGTGGTCTAAATGGATGCAGATATGAATCTGCCTAGCTGTCAGGATACAATAATAGTAATAATAATATTAAAATTAAGCACGTACATTGTTTAAGACAATTTTGAATTTCATAAATTAATGTTTTCCCTTAGTCACCTGGGAACAGCACAGTAAATGCAAGATACCTTTAGTCAGTAGTTACCACTTCTTGATGCCCTATATGCATCTACAGAGTAGCATCTACTCACTCCAGGACATTCTCCAAAGCCCTTGGCCACCTTTTCTTGCTGTATGTTTATGGTTGTTCTGTATTCCAGGGACTCGTGTGTCACTTCACTGCTTTACCCTGCTCCACCCATAGCAGCTCAATTTGTGGCGCTCTGATCTATCTCAGGGACTTCCTCAGCTGCCCTATCCCCTCTCTGGAAGCACAGCCCCCCCTTAGTGCCATTGCTGTATCTTTTTGCCTGTGAGACCTGGCCGGTGCTGGGGAAATGAAGCGTTGCTATTTGGGAGAATGCAGTTACCATCTTCCATTCATTTCATTTGTGGCTTGTGGCCAGTGCACTGGCATTGCACTGGGGACTGTTCAGGTAGCCCCTGCATCTTTTTTGATTTTCTGTCTCCAACAAGAATCAGTAGGGTTCTACTAAATTAGTCCTGATCCACTCCTTGAAGCTTTCAAATTGATGAGAGATACCAAGTTTATTGACACGCACCCATTCCACAGAAGGGATGAAAGTACCACATACCTGAGCATAGGGACCTATTGCTTGGGTTAAAATTGGTGTCTCGAGGAATCAGGGACTGCGGTAATCCAAAACTGTCTCTGCCATTTTGAACACCAGCACTGGATTTTGCAGCAATAAAGTGTGTAACTTTTATGTAGCTAATTGCCCTAATTGAAAAATCTGTATAAAAAATGGCCTAAACTGCAGCTAGTGTTTCTAGGCAATTAAAGTGTTTTTACAAGTTCTTATTCCAAGTTCAGGGGAGCTTATTTAGTTATTAAAATCTTAGAGATTTGTAGTTCTTAAAGTCTTTGGAAATAGTGCTTAAGGATTTAACTTCTGCTGCCCATGGTGGGAGAAAAGCCAGTCATACAAGTAGTTCTGGAAGGCTGAACTGTGCTGGCAGCATATCTTTGTCTTGTGCAGGACTGTATGTGGGTATAAGTAGGTCATCTGTGTACATTCATGAATTCTTCTGTTAAAATAGTCCTAATGAGCTATATAGGAGGTTACTGTGTGCTGAATTTAAAGCAAAGGCCACTTCTCTGTCTTGTTGGTATGCTTTCAACTCAGACATATTCAGATTCTGGTCAACAAACCTGTTTGGCTGCTTGTGTTTTAGAGGTTTACAAGAATAAGTAAAATATAATTTCAGTCCCTGGTTTGTGTTACACACATAGAACTGGAGTAAGTAGATACTGTTCCCTGTTGTGTAATCAGCTTTTGGGGTTGATTATCTGCTTTGAAGAGCAATAACAATGTTGCCTGCTTGTAAGTGCTGACCTATGCACCAAGAATGGTGTTCCTGTCCTCTGTGCTTCACTCCCTTAGCTCTATTGCCTGTTACAGTCACTGTATTACCCTTTAGAGCTGAGCAGTGCAATCTTTAATGGGGATGGAGGGGTGGAACTGGAATATCTCATCTTAGAGTACCATTTTAAGCATCCAAATTACAAGATTTGAACATAAGCACTTTTATGAAAAAAAAAAAATCTGGATTTCAATATTATGTTCTTTCCAGCTACATCTGAAAAGTTTTACTTAGTCACGTAAATATCTCAACATTTTACTTCATAGATGAAATGTATAGATGACTGGGGGAAGTGTGGACTACATTGGGGTCTAAGGATTCCTGTACTTGTCCCTGTACTTATGCTACTGTTATATATGAAAAAGTAAGCACCTTGACTCTTAAACCCGTTTTCTTTTGTTCCCTCACCACCAAATCTGTATGCATCTTGGATTTCTGTTGGTCCTTTAACATTCTTGGACTTCACCTGCCTTTGCAGTCTGCCAGTTTCCCCCAAACATACTGTGACAAGTACAGCCTTTTCTCTAGCTCTCTTTACTCTACTGGCACTAGTTTTGCTATTTTTAATGTTTATTTTCTTTTTCTTTCCTTTTTTCCCTGTCAGGTTCTAGGCTATGTACTCAGTTCTCCATTTTCTTGATCTCCTGCTGGCTTCTCTGGTTGGCACATTTCCTAGATTTCTTCCCACCTCTGCATCTTAGTGCATCTTTCCGCCTTCCTCACTCTGGGGTGATTCTGGAGAGGTCATTTGCTGGGGCCTGTCTTTTGGCATTCAGCCCTTTCTGTAGCTCTTCAGCAATCATTAAGTGCAACTACCAGCACACTCTAATGTTTTGTGGGCCAGAAGCACAAAGTTGCATTCCTGTGTGTCTCTTTGAGTTTTTCTTTAACTTTGCATCTTTACATAATGTGCACTCCCAATTATCAAAGTCTCCGTCTAATCACTGATAATAATGTTTGGACTGTTCTGTAAATCCATTATCTTGTTTTCTTTCAAATGTTTCTTGAGACTCCTTTCTGCAAAGTTAATGAACTAAGTATTTACAGTAGGCCCTTTACTATGAATGTGTCATGTTCAACTCCATACCAGTTATCGTTTGTGGCCATAGTATCTTCTGCAGACGAACCCCAGTATGAAATTTTCACTGTTTAAGGGATGTTTTGCGTCAGCTTTGATTATAGGAGATTATGCAAGACACACACGCGCGAAAAAACCCAAAACTCCTCTGGTTTTTGAAAATTGAAAATGGAAAACTGTCAAATTTGACTGGTCCTATTTGGGTACATAATTTTACAGTCAGATATGCAAATACTTAGGCAACCTTTACCTGTGTAGTGATCTGAGAACCCATAGATAGTTTGGTGCTGAACAGGCAAGCAAATGAATTTACTTGGGAAATCTAACCTTGCAGACATGCATGCTTAAAGGAATGTGACTTTAAAGTTCAAATTATGCTAAACTATGAGTTTGAGTTCCTACTATATTTAATATCCAATGCAGTGAGACACATAGCGGCACATAAGATCTATCATAATTCAATTAATAGTATTTCTAATAATGAATGAATTATTGTATATTTCAGTATAAGGAAAGACTAGAGGCAAGATCACTATTAAAAAAAAACCCTGGTCACTTTGTGATGTATTTGTCTATCTTTTCAAGATCTCTTAAAACTGATACTCTTGTTGATACCAGCTGCTTCTGAGTTGCTGACTTTAGTTGACACATGCTATCCCCCTTCCTAAATCACACGGAATATTTTCTATCATGTATTTTCAAAGGGAATTATTTTGAACCTCGAACAGTAAGTTTCTTAGAGCTAAGAAATTTTAGCTCAAGTATGCTGACTTTCTTTTGATCCTTACAACAATCAATGGTGTGAGCTAAATACGATATGGACCTATCAAGTGTTGATAATTTCTGTAAAAGCAGTCAGTTTACATTCATTATGTAAACAACTTGTTTGTTTTGTTTCTTTTTTAATTCCACAGATGTATTTAGTGATTTTTCCAGAGGGGACTCGTTACAATCCAGAGATACCAAAAGTCATTGCAGATAGTCAATCATTTGCTGAAAAGGAAGGTAAGCAAAAAAAAGTTTTAAAAGAATTCTTTTGTTACAGTGCTAACATATATAAAATTGTTATATTATATGAAGATCATCTCACTTTAACTGGACTTTTAAACCTGCACGATTGGTATTTAAAGGTTTAAAATAGTATAAACTACTGTTTCTCTTACAGAGTGAGATTATAGTAGTTCATATACAGACATTTCATGCATTTCACAATGTACAACAGTAGCTGCACTGCAATACTGCTGTACTGCAGAAGGCTCGCTGTAGTTTCCGCCTGTAGCCGTGCATTTACTTTTTCTTGCTCCTTAACGTTGTGTGAATTGCCTACACTGAATCAGGGCACTGGTCCATCTGAGTTGATATTGTAGCTCCAATTACAGTTGTTATATAAAGACTAGTCAATATAAAATTGCATGGAGTTTGTTGTGCCTTAAAGTCTTCCATCATTTTGCTTTTAATTAGTGTTAGTACTCCTCTGGCATTTTGGTTTTGTTCCTCTCTCACCTTCCAGTCTCATTGTTCCTTGGTTGAACTTTATTCTGGAGTTGCTTTGATTGTTGCCATTGTTGGATTGTTTCTATAATCACAGATGGAATTACTTCATCTTTGGAAAGGCTTGCAAAAATCCAAGAGTCCCAAGATTTTTCATATTTTCTCACATCATATGCACGTAAACTTTAAATCCAACAGTTCAGTGAACATGTTTCCTGGTTTTGTTTTTTCCTGTTGACCAAAAGTGAAATAATTCACTCTAAAAGTAAACAAAGAATAACAAATAGGTCTGGTAAATTCATCTCTGTGACACACTGAAATGAATTCACAAGTCTGTGAATCAGCCTGTTGATATAATCAAGCTATTAAGTATTGTTAACTCTTGTCCAAAAGGATATATGCTTTTCTTCTCCTTGGGAAGAATGGAATTTGTTTGCGTGTATGAGCAGGAGAGCTGAAGTCATAATGTATTTGTTCATCGCTTCAGTTTCCTCTCGGAAATGAAAGTCAAATGTTTCATTTAGGTTGGTGGTTCTTTGAGAGTTCAGAGGGAGGGGCGTGTTTAATAGGATTTTCTTTCCTCTCCTTCTTTTTCAGAGAAAAAGCTCTCATTGTTTTACTATTATTTTATTTAACCTTTTAATTATATCTCTGCAGTCTGCAAAACAGTAAGACACTGCTTTTTTGCTTTCAGAGCACCTGTTTGTTTCTTCTGCTTTTCTCCCCAGTACTGGTCTGTTCTTAAAAGGATTACTCCTTTTAAAAACTCTCACGACAAATAATTATTAAACAAGAAGCATCTCCAATTCTGTTGCAGAATCCTCTTGATCTGCTTCTCGCCACTGCTAAATTCTTTTGTTGTTGGCCTCTGCCCCAGTTTCTATGTGGGGAGAATGGGAAGCAGTCCGTGCTCCCCTGGGCCCCTGCTCCCCAGCATGTCCACGCAGAGATGGATACTCACTGGAACTGGAGCATCCCTCGCGCGAGTGTGTTGAGAAGCAGGGGCCGACACTGAGAGCAGAACCAGACTGTTCTGAAGGCTGAGCCTCGAGCACATGCCAGTCCAGGGCACATCCCAGCACGCCGGGAGCTGTGGGGACGGGGAGCTCCACGTGGCTGCTGGCAGGCTGTGATTACAGCTCCCCAGGGTCCCACCGTGCTGCTGTGCAGTGCTGCTGGCCCTGACTTGTGGCTCGCCCTCAGCAGCCCCGGTGTCCGCGCGGCGCCGGCCGGGTGCCGGGGCTGCAGCGTGGGAGCCGTGGCCACGGCCTCAGGCGGGCTGAGCGGTGGCCGCGCTGCCCGGGAGCTACGGACCGCTGCTGAGCTCCATCAAAAACGCACCTCTCCACGCTTGTCCGAAGGATCCCGGAGACTTCTTACTTCCTACAGCTTTAGGAAGGGTAGTAACACCCAGCAGTTCTGCCAGCCACAGGAATCAGGAGGACATACTGTAAGCTACGGTTTAAATAAAATTATGCTTCATTCTTTGTGAGGTATAATGAAGTCTAATAATTTAGTGTTGTCATCTTAGTGTATTTGTTACGGAGCACAGCGCTTCAGTGTGGGCCTTACCAACGTGTAGGGGAATTCGTTTGTTTTTTACCTTGAAATGTTTTTTTTCCTTACAGTTTTGCTCAATTTTATGTTGAGAAAATACTGCAAGTGTCATATTGGAAAAAGTGGTTTAATTAAGAAGAATGAAACTAGAAACTCATGTTAGAACCAGAGCTATTACCCCCAAAGATAACAAAGCTATTCCCAGAGCACAAGCATAACTCTATGATGCTGTCTGAAATACTGGCTTTGACATTAGTGCATGTATATATTGTAATAGTTTTGCAGAGAGGAAGTATAAAAAGGTTTTTGTGGGATTTTACTTTCACTCTCCATAAGCTGCATCCTCTTCTAGAGAAGATTCATTGGTTTAGGAGGAATTCTTGGGCTGGACTTAGCTACCTGCTCTTAGTGGGACCAGTTGATGAGCTGCATCTCATATCTTGATGTTCTCTTTAAGTTTTGCATACAGTTACTGGCTCTTTACAGTTGGTCCTAGGACAACAAAACGACATTTAAAATTAGTTTTTAAAAAGCTGAGATTGACATACAATGAAGTATTGTGACATTGCGGATTTCAACTATTATGTCTTCACTCATTGATATGAATATTTAAATAAATCTTAACTGTCTATAAATAGGATGGAAGGATATCAAGCAGCAAAAAAAATTAAGTTTGAGGTAGCCCTTGAAAGAGAGGCAACATTTAAAAATACCAATAATAATTCATATTGCAGTTTGGTTTGCCATAGGGCTTGGATTCTACACAAAATCTTGATTTCTAGCAAGAGCAGATGGTTTTCTTCATTATGAAACAAGCAAATCAAACACACAGGGTGGGTCCATTGTAACTTCTGTCCACAATTGTATTCAGTGAGAATAAGCAACAGAAAGTTGCTTACTTCCAGGAATACTGATTTTGTGGTGATGAACTGAGAATGTTGTCATCTAAAGGCAGTGCTAGTACCTCCGAAAACTGAAGGATTACTCACACCTTTTACAAGTGGCAGAAGATTCCCCTCAGATCAGCTTCTTACCTGGGATGGAAGATAAAATCAAAATATCTTTGTTTGCTTGCACTGGGAAAGGAACTTGTTGACATTTAGAAATGAAAGCAAAAATGATGTCTCTAAAACTAAGTTGTTTGGTTATTTGTGGTAGGATTAATGCAGGAGTTAATCATAGAACAAGTTACATTTTGTGGAGTTAAGAAAATTAATGCAGTATTTATATTTTTTGGCCAAAATAACAATATTTGCTGGGACTTTACAGCTACAGCAAGCCACATAAACCACATGTAGCCAGAATATCAGATGTAGATGTGTGTTAGGTTTTCTCATTTCTGGTGGAGGCTTCCAGGCTAAGGGGCTGATGCGCCATGTATCTGGATTTGAGCCTGATGCACCTCATTGTCCTCTCCTGGCACATAGTAGGTGCCTGGGTGAGATGACTCCAGCAATTGCTACCAGGATGGGCTCTCCCTCCATGTTTCAGTATGGTTAGTGACTGCCATGTTTCTAATGGTACATCTTGCAACATTCCCATAATCAAATTAAATGTTTCTTCCTCTGCTGTCTCAAAGAACTAAGAATATGATGGCATGGGTTTTGCCCCTTATCTTCTGAGCTTTTGCATTCCAGTTTCCAGTATTTAAGTATATAGTCAGTAATTGAGTTTGCTTTTGTTTTCCATTGTGTGGGAGTAGTCAGCCAACATGGTTCCTGTCTTCAAAGTCTGATGCAGTCATTCAGTCAGCTTACATATTGGTGATACCTTTCAGGCTCTGTTTCATGGGTTTAGGCATCTTAAAAGTGCAGGATTTCTTCCACACCAGTCAGTGAGCTTGAGTTGCTCAGTCCAGGGAGTCTTAATATGTAGGTGGCACTCATATTTTCGTAGGGATTTAACTAAGCGTGTCATAATAATAGAAGTGGTAATTTTTATTGGATCTATTTAATTCAAACTGTAAATCTTTTAAGCCTGGGTCTTTTTAATGATATTAGACTGTAGAGAAAAATGTCTATAAACCCCACAAAATACATGATTTTTTTTTTGTACCAGCTTCTGGTATAAAGTTTGTTTCATTTGTATGTAGCCAAAACATCTATGTGTAGATCTCTTATCATTTTGTAGTAGTCAGTCATAGAATCAATCATAGGATATGCTGAGTTGGAAGGGACCCATCATTGAGTCTGAATCGTGGCCCTGCACAGGACACCCCAACCACCACAAATTTCTTTGGTTTAGTAGAATATGAATTTTATGAAAATGTTAACAAATGGCATTTTAAAAATTTGAAAATAAATAGAAATAATCCAAAACCCTCCTACTCCTAATATTACTAGCTCTGAAGAGTCAAAGCCAAAAGGATCAGAAGCTTCTTAAATTTAACTTGGCTTGTTTTTGCTGAATGAAGACAAAACAATCTTCCCGGGTGAAAGGCATTTTTGGAATTTTGTATTAATATTTGATTTCTAACAAAGGTCATTTCATCAAGCAAACATTTAAGGTATTCATTTATTATCTTCTTTGGTTTTATGCAGAAAAGTTGCTAATGTAAATTTTTTTTAATGCTAAGTTTATCTTGACAAATATGCTTTCTGCTAAGATGTTTGTGTATGCAGGATATGCTTATCTCAAAATTGTTTTACAGGTCATGTAAAAAAGAGGTGTTTCAATGGAGCTAATTGAACATGTTTCCCTTCTAGATCTTGGCATTAGTTTTCGATTGTATTCTAAAGCAATTCAAAGTATTCAATATCCATAAAAGTTATTTGGAATTGTCTCTAAAGAAAATAGCTTTTGGTGGTATTTATTCTACACTTTCATGAAAGCAGGCTTGGTCTAAAAGTGTTCAGTGAGATGTGGACAAAGAATATAGGTTTTAAAAAGAGTGAATTATGGACCTTGAGTAGCATTTGAGACCAATCATTAGAATGAAGTAAGGGTCTGTGTAATTAAAAGTTACCCTTAGGACATTAAGTTAGGAAAACAAGAAGCTACACTGTATTTCTGTACTACCCATGATGGAAGAAGGTGTACCAATGTGTGGTGCTTCCCATGTCTTGCTATGGGCTGGTCGTACTTCTCCTGAGAAGATTAGTTGCATTTTCTGTATGCTTTAGCTCATGGTAACAGAAAAACACTTTTTACAGGTGCATGCAGTTTTTTAATACTGCTGTCAGCTGAGTCCTGTTTCTGTAAGTCAGTGGAATACTAGCATACAAATGGATGAGCTCTCCCACCATTTGTTATTTTATAAGTCTAACTATGGACTCTGGTTTCAATATATGAAGCTTTGAATCACTGGAGGCATTCCAGTAAGCTGGTGGGAACTCAAGAGTTGGGTGAGTTCTTGGGACACTGCATGTCACTGCAGAGCTTTCTATCTAATATCACTGCACACACATTCACATGAAAAAGGAAAGATCTAATTGGTCATGAAATGAATTCATTGTTTTTCACCCTGGTTTTAGTTTTTGTGTACTTGAAAGTTGAGTTTCAAGTACATGGTTTCATGGGGAGGGGAGAGGTGTGGAGACCTCAAACTAATTCTGACATCCACTTTCAGTGAGCACTTAACTTTTGTTGATGAAACATGGTCATGCTAATGTAATACACATAGAGTATTCTTAAATTAGAGCTGAGGATTTTTATTGTTTTCATCTTAAAATGTGGTGTGTACACATCAGGGGTAGAAATACAACTAACAAAGTCCAACTCTGAAAATGTGGATAGCCTGCCTGTACTGAACAGCTCTTTGAGTTTTTGGCCTGGATGAAGGGAAGAGGATGGCAATCTTCTACATAGAGTTGTACTTAGCTACTGTTATATAATACTTCACCCTGGTGAAGTAAGATAAATGATGTTTTGTTTAGTGTCTTTTTGTTATTTTGTGTTTAGATGAAAGATTCAGTTCTGTAGTTAATGATTTGGGCCTTTGTACTTGCCAACGTAATTATTTTATTTCATTCAGTTTTCTTGTAGACTTTCTGAAGTAATTCTACATCTTACAATAATGTAGTAAATGGATGATATTTGAAGTATCATTGCTCATCATATTTCTTCAGATTTTCTTTTTTTTTTTTATGTCTATCATTCAGAATTTATAAGAGCAAAGCTATGGCTTTTTAAGGTAGAACATTACAATATTAGTAGTATCTAGTTCATTTTCTTTGGCATTTAAAATAAAATCTCATGACCTTAAATACTTTGACAGAGGATCCTAACTGTATTGCACAACATTAAAAACAGTTTAAGCACAGTATGTTTTGTGAATTGGATGCAGGCAGCTTGCCAAGGTAACTATACTGTAACTACTTGGATTTAAATTCTGTTATGTTGATTTTAGCAAAGATCATAAGTAATTGCAAGAATATGCAGTAATGTTTTTATAAAACAGATTCTTTAAAAGGATGTGCTGAACTGGTGTTGCTGCATGTTTGTCATGCACTGTAGTGTTTCTGAATAATGGACTTTCTTTATGGATTTAGATACATACTCATATTGTACTTACACTCTCAAGAGTTCACTGACAGCATGTGGAATAGGAGTGGCTTATTCTACAGTCGCGCTTCACAGATTGTCACTGACCATCTTCATCACCAGAACTGGCCATGGATTTAAAAATATCAGCAGTTAATAGTCATAGATACTTAACTTAATAATTTGTCTAGATGATTCAATTCTCACTGAATTTTCCCTTTTTCTTCCTCACAGTAATGGTTTGGTGAAGGGGAAGATGAGTTGGGCAGGAAAGGAATGACGCTGTTTTTAGAATATGTTCGGGAATTTGGCTCAGCAAGAGTTGTGTTGAGTGTCATGTCCACACTAATATCATTGCTGACACAGCAAGAGAATATTCAGGGCTTCATTTACAGAGTAAACATTTTGAAACATAACATAATTAGCTGTTTGATGTAACAGTTCACAAGCTAAGAAAACACTACCACTATGTTATGCTTCAAAATATTTACATGATCTATATAACGTTTTGCATAGACAGTTATCACTATTGCCGGTAAGGCATGGAACAATGGCTTCAGAAGGAGTGCTGATAAACAGCCTTTTATCTTTGCATTCAGACAAGGAGATTATTAGCAAATATCAAGAAATGAAGATAGTGATTTATATTGAAATTTTCAACTCTTAAGAATGTTAGAGTGGTGTAGAAACTAGCATTATCTTACAGTGTTCACTAGATACTTTCATCATTTTAGATCAAAGTATGTTTTACCCAGCCAGGGAGTTCAGTACAAAATCAGGACATAATATATAATCTTTTAAATTGATTTTTCAAGCAGAAAGGTCTCAAAAGCAATACCACAATACTTTGGTTTAGAATAATTTCCTGTTCACTCACCAGGCACCAGTGGATTCAGCAATGGATGGTTCTTTAAAAATGGACTGAAGAGGAAGCCAATGAAAAATAGGCTAGAAATTAAAAACCACAATTTTATTCTGATACTTCTCTGTGAGAAAGATATACATAGAAAAATAGGGAAATAGCATGCTTTTTTTTTCTAGAAGCTCTTTCAAGTAAATGTGGAAGAGCTGTGTTCAGGTCAAGAAAAGGGTTTGGGTTTGGGTTTATTTGTTTGCTTGTTTTAATTTTGAAAGTCATTGTATATTAAAATTCTGGAAAGAGAACCACTTTTATACTTTTGAGCCCAGTGTGTTTTTATGCTCTTAAGTATGCTCTAAGTAGAAGTGGTCAACTGAAGTGAATATGGATATGAAATACTGTTGTTAAGACGTGTGATGTTAAACCTGATGTTCTTGTGTCCTTGACATACCAGTCTTTGTGGCCTGGCCTGGAAAATTTAAAGACAAAAGTTGATTTCTGTCACTATGAGTTTGTAGCCAAGTCAATTGTAACAGGGTGTTTGCAGGGAAGCACAGAAGATTTCCTCGTTGGTTTTGGTTCTCGGTGCTGTATTTTCACCCATTGCTGCTAAGTTTTCTGCTGGGATAGTGAGTAGGTTAGGATTCAGTGTGTTCACTAAATTGGTTTGTCCTTGGTAAGTAAAATGCTGGATGAGCATTAGGTGTGCTTAAAATTCTCTGTGATTATCTGTCAAATCTCTTTCTGATACAGAATTTCAGGAGGTGATGCTATGTCTGTTTAGGATTTCTCAGATAATTTGCTCTTTTTTTTAACCTCAATTGGACACACATAAACAGTAAAGAGAAGTGCTGTTTCATCATTTATGAGCCACATTAAAACCATCACTGCTTCTAGTGAGGAGTTGTAAAAAAGGCCCTCTTATTGAGCAGCCTTCCTATTGTTACTGTCCTTTAGGATTTCTATTTCATCTTCTACATGTGTTCAGTAGAGCATAAGCAGTGAGTACACATGCACACTCTCTCAACTGAGAATTGAGATTGAAAATAAACCTCTTGCAATTTTGAATGGACATGCTGACATTCCTTGGCGTGATGTTCCTTTTGTGAATGTAGTCCAGTTTACTTTCAAACACTGTAATTATTTTTGATTTTTGTCCCCCCTAGGACTTGCTATATTAAAGCATGTGCTGACTCCCCGGGTGAAGGCAACTCATGTAGCCATTGACACAATGAAAGACTATCTGGATGCAGTGTACGATGTGACTGTGGCTTATGAAGGTACTGTGGACCACAAAGGGCAAAGAAAACTGGCACCATCTATGACAGGTGAGTTGAGGCCTATTAAACATGCTATAGCATATGCTTGTTCATAAACAGAATCAACTTCAGGTGCTTTGAAATGCTCTGAAAGATAATCTCCACAGCGCCTCAGCCGTCCTACGGCCCCCTGGTAGGGTGTCATTCTACTGACTGGGCTTTACAGGAGTTACCTGTGACACTCCTGCCCTCCACTTCCCTATTCCAATTCTAAATACAAGTGCTCTTTGCAGTCAAAGGGAACTTGGAGCCATAGGCAGCAGATTCCATTTACCTTCATGTTTCTTCTAGCACTGGGATTTGACATCATCTTAAATGCTCTCTCTCTTCCTCTGCTATGCTACATATGTGTACATGTACATATAATTGCTGAAATGCACGTATTTTAAAGGGAAAATGCATAGCAGTATTATTTTACTGACAATTTTTCAGATTGCTGCACACAGCCAGTAATCTTACAAACACTCAACAGTATTTTATGCAAGTGGGCTTCACTTGCTTTAGTATTTTAAACCACCTACAGGAGTTTAAGAAAATCAGATAGATTGGTTTTACATTCCTTGAGTAATCTAACCAGAAAACATGTTCTGGGCTTTCTGCTGGGGAAAACTCAGGGACAGAGAGCTTCAGGGTTTGCTGTTTATTATGCTTGGTAGTGGACTGATAATTTATTCTTAAGTAAATAATTTGCCTGCACTGTTATGGGAGTGCCAGACATCATCTTTCTTTCCATTTCTAGTTGCTGTATTACTCAGCCGTATCTGTGCCTGACTGTCTGTTGCTGGTTGGCTCAAAGTGGCACTTTTGAGTCTTTTGCACTACCAATACCAAGTGGGAAAAAACAGCTACAGTAGTTCCACAGAGCTGTCTAGACTTTTGGGCGAAGGATCAGTGTCAACTGAGGGACCTGCTCGGAACTTCTTATCTAACGCTCTGCTCCTCAGCTCTCTCGGTGTCACTGGGACTTGTTCCTTCTGCTGCTAAAAATAGTTCATAGTGCAGCTGTTCCCATGTCACTTCATTAGCAGGTGTAACTCCTTGAGTCACATGAACTGCTTCCCAGGTGCTAGTTGATTTGAAGTTCTGCAGTTGTCTATTTTTACATTTTCACTCTGTTTAAAATTCTTTTGGATAGGTGAGAAACAAAACTGTCAACACTGTATATTAACTCAAAACTTGTATTGTACTGTAAAGTCATAGGATGGTTTTATTTTAGGTACATTTTGTTCCTAATAGGCATTTTTTATAAGTTCTTTTTATGATTTAAAGTTCTTTTATTTTTTTTAAATGCCTTCTGACCCTTTTACAGTACCTCTTGAAGACCGAGCAGCATCCCATCACCCAGCCCTAAGACCCCCTTCAAAGCAAATAGGATTGTTTCTCCTTCCCTGCAGCATATCTTGTTTCATGACTTAATTACTAGGCAGTTTCAACCATTCTCATGCTGAACTTCTCACTGCCTAATGGTTAATTAAACTATTAAAATGTCATTACCTAATGATAAGATGGCAAATGTTCAAATTCCTTACAAGACCTCTTCACCTATTGAACCTTACAGTTTGCATGAAGCATGATATAATTATGGAAGGGGAACCAACAAGCTGAATTTCCCTGTTGGCTGCTTTTTGTGTTGGTGTCAAGCAGGAATCTGATGCTTTGGGGTGGCCACTCCACATCTAGCCTTTTGGAGCCTCCATGGCAGCAGTCCAGGCATATCTTTCAGCCAGGCTTACTGTTAGGGCTGGGGTAATTACCGGCTCAGCCTTGGGGTAAAAATAAGGCAGTAATACAGAATGAAGTGCAGCCAACCAGCTGTTAGCCCTTACAGAGCAGATAAATGAAATATCCATGATAGATCAACATCGCGTTCCATGCTATTGTGGCAGTCACATGGATTCCATATAATATAAGTTAAGTAGATTAAGAACACTTTATGAATTACAGTGTGGAACATAGTTTTAGGCTCTCCAGACACAAAGTGACAGACAACAAATTTCTGTTCTAAGAGATCAAGATCATTTCACCATTTGTTACGCAGAAGTCCAGCAACTAGTCTGTCAGGAATATAACAAGAATTGAATTAGGCATACTTATGCATTTGACATTTTTTTAGCATTATTTCTCTTTTACAGTGCTAAAATGAGTTACGCACACATGAAAAGGACATCTTGTTTCATATGAACATTTCATATTTGTGTCAGTGCTGGTGGAGAATTTTGTTTTTCATTCTCATCGGAATAAAATGGCAGTGCAATCCTGGTAATTTTTAAAAGATAAGGTTGACATGTCCTTTTCAATCTAGCAACACTGATTGGAATTTATTGCATGGAAAACAAACTTCTGATAAACACTACTTTACTTGAGGACTTTATTTCCCATAGTATGACATTTCCCATGTGAATGAAATCTGAATTCCACACAGATACAGTGTTTCTTGAAATGCATTTTGCTTTCAATTCTCTAAATCTCAGTTCCTCAGAAGAGCCTGTGCCATTTCAGGAAAAACCCATACTTACCTGGGACATCGTCAGCTCTTGGCTGTTGTCTTCAGTAGTGAACAAAGCAGATTAAAACGAACATTTTAGTGACTGTGAGGAGTACTAGCACACTTTGAGAAATTGTGTTAGCAAAATGTGAATGGGAAAAAAATTCTGAAGAAAAAGTGAATTGCTTTTTAAATTTTGTAGTATGCAGCTCTTAGTCTAAATAGTCCTTCCTAGCAAAATTCAATTTTTAATTTTTTTTTTTTAAGTCCAGCAATCTTAAATGTACTGTTGACTTACTCAATAGGATTAAAACACAGCGTAGTATACTAGCAGCTGGAAAACAGACATTTCACCATAAGAACAGTGAATGCCAGACATACCTGATATAACATGGTGCCATTTTAGAGCAGGCAAATTATTGTGCTATATACTTTCAAATGTGCTGAACTTTTTGTCACTACTTATGCATGTTAATTTTTTTTGGCACTTTCCAGTGGCAAGTTTGTTTTAGAAGATACCAAATTTGATTAGTCTTCGACAGTGACTAAGATTATATTAGCTTTACACAGGGATGTTGCTTTCTGCTGTTGCTTCACATGTAGTTGTAACCAATGGATGGAATGTTTTTCCTACCATTTATTCATTCCCTTTATAACAAGTTTGGATCTTGGTACATTTTCAGTGGAAGTTTATCTGGCACATGGCAGCCTTTCTAAAGAATAGCAATTTCCCATGTTTCTCCCCTCTCTCTATGCCTGAAGATGGCTTGTCCTGACCATTAATGACAGAACATCATGGTCATGCTTGGAGAGGACCACACTGCTAGGCAGTATTTGTTTGTGGTCATTAGAATAAGATGCAAATAATCATATGGGCACTGCGGCACAGCTGAAGGACATCTCAGGTACTGAAGTCTGGAAGAACTATTTAGAAGGGAAAAGGAGGAGGAGGAACTCTTTTGCTGAATTTATTGATACTGTTTTACTACATTGTCATCAAGTGAAAAGCAGAAATAAGCTTGGGAAGAAAGCATGAGAACCTAGTTTTCCCCCTTCTGAATACATGTGCTAAGCGTTCACAACCAGCTTTGTCTGGTGTTAAGGGGCAGGTCTCACGGGACGTGGGAACTGTTATCATTCTTGCACCTGAAAGAGCATTATGTACACATCTACATCTTTATTATTCTGCCTGAAGGCTTTAGCATAACCAGATGGTATTTATCTAGCCATTGTAGATGAAAGAGTGTGTGAAATAGCAGCATGTGACAATGATAAACACTGAATAAAAATAGCAAGTACATATAGACTCTGTCTTAAAGAAGTCAGAGGAATTCTTGAGAATTATTGACTCTGCTGTATATCAGTTCCAGAACAAACACTTTGAAAGCTTGTGTATGTGTGCATTTCTGAAAATCTGTACATCACTTTGATCAGTATAATTTGAGGAGGTCAGACTGGCCTAACTTCCCTCAGGGAAAATACACTTTTCCAAAAGCTTGCACTTTTGGTAGGACCCAGGTAGACAGGGAACTACAAGACTGTAGAAAAGAAACTGGAGCAATAGAAAACAGTCGTCGTCTGGACTGTGGCCCAGATTTGTTCACATCCATTGTCTCTCAAGGTCCAAAGAATGATAACAAGCACATGGTTACAGATGTGTTGAAAGAATTAAAAAGCTAAATTATTAAGCTGATAAACAGTAACAGAAGTATAAAACTGTCCTAAGTAAGTTTTATAGTTATGAAATGACTAATAATCTCTTCAGATCTCTGCTAGCTGTCATGTTCTATTGCATGAAAGAATATTGAAGAGTAAATATCATTTACTTTAGGATAACCAAAGAAAGGATGTAGATTAGACCTCAGGCTGGACATTAGCACTGCTGAAATTTGTATCAAGTGTAGGATGGCTTTTTAGCATGTACAGTAAGCCTCACGTCAATAACTTGTCATTCTGCATCTGTTCAAGCAGAATTTAAGTAATAATTACCTTTCATATTTCAATATGTAAAATTTACATTGAGATGTTTGGAATTTTGATAACAACACTAGTTGGCAACATAGTTCTGTGGGGGTTGGATTAGATGATCTCCAGAGGTCTCTTGAAACCCTAAGAATTCTGTGATTCTGTGATACTCTGTATGACATTTTTCTTTTCAAGGAAAAACCTAGTTTTATTCTGTGCAAAATTTTAAAATAAAACTTTTTTAATAACATGATTTCACCAGGTACCACAAAGTAAACTATCATTCAGTTTGAACTGAATGCATTTTCACTTGTCCTCTAGTAGGACTAGATGTCATTTTAGACCCCCTGTAATTCCCTATTAGAAGCAGTTTGAGTAACATGAAAACCTGTCTGTTAATTTGGGGATGACTTACTTGTTTCAACACAGATGTGGGCATATGTATCAATATTCTGCAGATAAGGACAGTCTGGGTAAATGCAAAGTATTTTCATACTGTAAGAGTTAAACACTGTACTTCTGGTCAAAAACCACATGTCACTGAAGAGCAGCATCAGTTTATGGGAATGTATGAAAGCCTTGATGTAGTTCATCAGAGAAAATGAAGGTCAGTCTGAGCACAAGTAGCACCTCTGCTTCTTTATCCATCTGAAAACAAGGACACAAAGGTGTTGACTGTATTTGGAATTCCTGTAGCTCGGTTGCTTGTTTCCACCATCAGCCTAACTTGGATGCCTAAGGAGGAATGCAAGATTCAGGCAAGCCTAAATGAGTCTAACTTTTCCCAAATCACAGAACACCTCTGGGCACTGCATCTGTGTGCTCACACCCCCTCGGTGGGGGTAATGACCCCCTGCATCTCCCTCTGAGCCCCAGGCGTGTGTTCCTCTGATTGTAAACCAGATTATTGTGTACCTCATTTATTCCCAAGCAGCTCTTTCTGAAGGTAGGCATCTGTAGTGCATCTGTAGCTTCCCTTTGGGAATTTGTGATCTAAAAACACACGGTCATCAGGAAACCTCTGCTACACAAGAGGCTCTTGAAAGTATTTACACTGAAGATTCATAAAATTACCCTGCACCCTGGACCTCATGCACATGTGAGAGGAAGCATTCTACTCCCCAAGCAGCATTTATTTACAAAGGCTCAAGGAACTCCTGATCTTTATGCAAAAGTGTATCTAAACCCTGAGGATAACAAAAACAACTTTAACTTCTTCACACTGTCAGGTTTGGCCAAAAATATGTTGCTGCTTTGAGAGTCTGTGTTTATTTTTGGGGTTTTTATGCATCATAGTTCTTTTCTTCTACTCTGTGGTGCTATTCTCTGTTTATCAAAACAGACTGCCTGAAAGAAAGGCAAATCATCAATACTAGCAGTACTGGCGTAGTTCCTAACAGATCCTGGTTTTTTGCTATAAAGAACATAGTTTTGAACTGGTCCACTCCTTGTATCTTTTGTTGCCTTTTTTTCTTAGTTGCATAATTTTAATTTTTTTTTTTTTCACTTCTGAAACTTTAAAAATGTTCCAGGGAAGCCACAGGTATCTCCTGAATTTGCTCATTTTCAGTTACCAGTGGTGGCATACCTTTTAGATGTAATCCACAGACCTAACCTGATCCAGGTTCTGTTCCTGGCAGCCTGTTGATCAAAACTGTTACGCTTTTGTAGGAAACCTCCTGCTAACTCGGCCAACATACAATATTCACATATTGCTACAGAGTAGTATAAAGGCCAGAGGGCATCTGTTAGAATAACAGATTAAAGCCACTCAAAGATTGTTTCAGTGAGCTATAATGTGCAAGTACTGTGGGTCTTCATCAGAGACCATCTTCGAACAGCTAGACAACTTACAATGACACTATGCTGCTCTCCAGTGCTAATATCGGTATAGTGAACTATAGATACCATTTTCTAATAATAATAATTTTTAAAGATTCTTTAGAACTCGGCATCTTCAGGAAGATACAGACAAGTGATTATTTTCACTTGAATTTGCAGGATTTGTGGAGTTATACTTCTTATCTGCCATCTACAGGACTTTTTTTTTCTTTTTTAAGCTGTTATATCCTTCCTTCTGCTTCCCTTCTCCAAGCTGAAAATTTGGCCTTTTTAATGTCTCCTTGTTTGTAACGGAGGTACTTTTGCTCCGTAAATGTTTTAGTTGGTCTTTTCCGTGGCCTTCTCTGAGTCCACTACATCCTCCTTCAGATACAGAGACCAGAAGTGCACACAGTATTTAAAATGTGGATTCATAATCTTTATCTGTAGAGTGACTCTCTTTGCCTTGTTCTTGATATCCTTCCTCAAGCTGCCCAGTATTTGGGGGATCTGGGTCTGCTGCTGAGAGGACGGTTTTAGGGAAGGGTCAGCAACTCCCAGATTGTAACCACCAATTCCAAGTTAAGCGTCATGTAATCAGGGTTTCAGTTATTTTTTCCCCATGTTTGTTTACACTGAAGCTTGGCTGCCACATTTTCGCCCTGTTTGTTCAGCTTTGAGGTCTTTTTGAAGTTCAGCCAACATTTGACTACCCAAAAGAGCTCAGGGTCTTCAGAAAGAGATGTAAAAAACTGGAGCATTCACAGTTTGCTCCCGTCTTCAACTCATCAGTCATGAGACAGAGTAAAACCAGTCCTGGCATCAATCCTCAGAGGACCCCAGTTGCCAAGTCTTTTCCATCCCTAAGTCCTTCCATTTGCTTCCTCTCCTTTAAGCAGCTCTCAGTCTATAAAACATCATTTCCTCTAATCCCGTGGCAGCTTAATTTCTTTAATAGCCTTCAGTGTGGAACCCTGTCAGAGGCTTTATGAAAATTCAAATATATCATGTCCAGTGAATCCCCTTTATCCGCCTGGTCCTTGACACTGTTGTAGAAATCTAGCAAGTTGGCGGGACAGGATTTCCCTTTACAGAATCCACACCAAATGTTTTTCAACAGACTGTGATTATCTGTGTCCTCAGTGATTTTATTACAGACCTGTTATATTACCCAGTGATGTAAGACTCTGGTCTGTATTTCTGTATTTCCCAGCATCATCTCTAAAGTCCTCGTTTGTAGAAGGGAAACTCCCCATTTTTCTGGCACAATGGCTGTTTGTGATGATAGGTTACACATCTTTGTTTTTAAATTCCACATTTAAGAGATTCTGGATGAATGCTGTCTGGTCTCAGTGACTTCCTGACATCTGACTTGTTTATTTATATTTAGTCTAATATTTTCTTTCTGTTTACTTATTGATCTAGTTCCTTTGAATGATCTGGTACAAAGAGTGCAGTGGGTATAGGAATCAAACATTTTCAACAAGAAAGAATGATGCAAGCAGATATATGAGCTTCTCTTGCAAGGGCTTATACTTGACTATGAGTGCTGCTTTTCAGACTTTTTTGTCATCCAGCAATCCCACCAGTGGCTTATCAAGTTTACTGCTTTTACCATACTGAAAAAAGTTAAAATAGAGCACCCTTTCCATTTTTCAAGTTCATTTTTAGTCCTCTTAAATTTATGTTTACATTTGCCTTGAGCAGTTTTGTGGCTTTTCATTGCTTGGACAAGCTTTCCATTCCTCAAAGAGGAGAAGGTAGGAGTATAATGGTAGCCTCCTTGATTTTCCCATTAAAGTCATACAAATGTTTTTCAGACCCACACAGACTTTTCCTTTTGCAGTGTTACTCATGTTTTATGTGAGGTTCTATTACAGGTTCTTCTGGGATTTGGTATTTGGGGAGTTTTTTAATTGCCTCTAGGTTGCCTTATTTTGGACTGTATATTTTAGGGTGTTTTGCCACTTTGCCTGCCCTCCCATTGTGTACTTCCTTTAATTCATAGAATCATTAAAGTCAGAAAAGACTTCCAGGATCGTGAGGTCCAACCTTCAAGCAAACACCACCCACACCCGCTAAACTTTATCACAAAGTGCCACCTCTGCTTACTTTTTGAACACTTCCAGGGATTACAATTTCACCACTTCCCTGGGCAAGCCTGTTCCAATGCATGACCACTCTTTCAGTGCAGAAAGTTTTCCTGATATCCATCCAGCCTGAACTTACTGTGGTGCAACTTGAGGCCTATCTATTTTCCCTTGTCCTGTCAGTAGTTGCCTGGGAGAAGAGGCCAATGTCAAAGTTTTCGGCATTTCTGTGCTGGATTCTTTCTCTACAACATTGAAATTAATTGTATTGTGGTAGCAGAGCAAGGCTACACCAGGAAGAGCATCTTTTCTTGTGGGTTTTCTTAATTACTAGTTCTTCCAGGAAGTATTTTTTTGTTTCCCCTCTGATGTTTTTGTCCAATTGGTTGGGTCATCTTGGTTTGGGTTTATTTGGGATTTTTTCTCCTGCTCATCCTGCTGAAGTATCAATCAACAGTTCAGTAAAGGTAGCTGGAATCTCACACTCCTGCTGTCAGTCCTGAACTTGCAGGTCTCAGTCTGGCTTCACAGTTTCTGCTCACTATTATTAAACTTACTTGGAAGTAATTTAATTATTTATCTAATATATATTCTAGGAGAGTCTGGATTTTCCATCCACAAGGACGTTATTGTGCTTTTGTCTCCTTAGTATATTAGACTTTCTATAATCTTTCATGCACAGTACCCTACCCTCACTTATACATCCCCTTCTGTCATTCCTAGTAGTCTGGTAACATTGCCCATTCCTGCAAGCCCACCAGGATGCCTGTGTTACAGAAAGGAGTGATCTCATGGTGCCAGTAATTCTTGTAATGTCTTCATGTTTAGGCTCCTCATGTTGGTACAGAGACAACTGAATTTTGCCCTCACAATGAATTTTAGCCACATCCATCTGAACAAGTTGCTTTTTCTGACTTTCAGTCTTGCCCAACTGCCAGTTGAAACAGTCTCTAATTTTTCAGTTTTTCGTGGCCAGCAGCCTGGCTTAATAATGATCTGAGTGCATCTCATTTCTCACTTCTAAATATCCCCCATCTCCTGAGCTGTATCCTCCTTACACTGTGCCCCTTGTGCATGCATGGGGGCACTGATCTCTGTGTGCATGTCAGTCCTTGCACAAAGGATTGGCAGTATTCCTGAGAGCGCTATTCCTCAAGTCCAGGCTTGTTTCCTGGCTGTGAGTTTCAGCCTAGGCTGCACAACATCCCCTCCACGCTTCTCTACATCCGCAGAACCTGCAGGTACTGGTGCTGCTCCTCCGCTGCTGCCCGGGGCAACTCCTGCGATCAACCTCCGCTGGCCCGGGATGTTTGCTTTCCTGTCTAGTGCTGCTTTGCTCTACTGCTGCTTTATTTTGTTAGAGCAAGTTGTGAAATAGTTTCCTGTCAGCTCAACTTGGGATGATGGAAAGCATGAAGCTGAGAAACAACGCAGCACTTAAATTTATGTTTGTTTTGCTGTTTGATTGTTAATTTCGTGTACAAAGTAAATGGAAGTGGAGAGACGGGATTTCTTTCTTTGAAGAGGAGATAGTTTGCAAACTGCTTTGGTAGCTGAACACTGAAGTCCAGACTAATGCAAGTTAAAGAAGTGGAGAAAGAATCTGCAGTTCAGAAGAATGTCTCTGCTGTCATGGTTTTGCCTGTAAAACTATATAAACCACAATGCACAATGTTCTCTTATTGAAGAGACATATTTTTACACATTTGAATGCTAGTTACTTAGAATAAATACACATTATTCAGATTTCATTCTCCTGTGATATCACTATCAATTTATCACAAACATGACTGAAATCTGTTAAAACAGGAGAGATTTGGGGGCTCTTTAAGTGGACACAACTAAGTCAGGCCTCGGTTTGTCCGTTCTTAGTTTTGAAGGACTTTGGCAACAATTACATTGCAGTAGAAGAGCCAGTGTAGGAGGTTGAAATCTGAGCTACTTTATTGCTGTCATATTTAAAGTGCATATAAAAATAGACTTCATTAGTAATTGAAAACTGAAATATCTGTTCAAGCATAACACCGCTGTCACAACTTTCTTAAGGGACAAGGCAAATAATTTGGAGTGGTGGAATGAATTTACGTGGTTCAGAAGGGGAAGGTGGTCTGAGGCCAGTTGTTTGTCCTTTCTCAGTTACAAATATGTCTGTGTTTCGGCACTTCTCTCCTCCCTCAGTTTCCCTGATGATGCTGGTAATTCCAAAGAGAATTAATTGGCTTTTGAAGGTGAGGAGTTGAGAACTGGTAGAATTTTGCAGGAGCCCCAGATACTGGTTTTCGATTAAAAATTCCATGGATTCAGTTCCTTTCCTGGAGGCTGTTGCACCTCATTTGTTAATCCCAGTGTTGCAGTGAATCTCCCACTGAAGCCTTGTGTTAGTGTGAATCCTGTCCCATTGAAGGAGGGGTACAGTGTCATAGCTCAAGAACAAAAAATGCTCAATCCACTTCATTATTTTCAATTCCTTCCTTCTGCTGTGCTTGGTCACTAGAAGCATTATAAACATTCTGTGCTTGTATCTGTTATTTAGCCAGATAGAAGGTTTTATTAGGAAATTATCTCCCACACGAAAGTCAGTCCATTTGGCTCCCACACAAGTTGTTAGTGTTCATTTAACCCAAATTGTACAGGGTTCTTGACTAATGCTGTCCCCAACATAATGTTTGCTTGTAATGCATGATTTGCATTTCTGTTTTGTCTCTTGAAGGAAAGTTCAGGCTTGCTTGTTCTACTGTTAATTATAACAAATTCTGGCAAGTTTAGGAATCTGAAAAGCCTCTCAGATGTTGGCCTTAAGGGCTAGTGTCCCTGAAGTTGGATGTAATTTGCGCGTAATAAATTGCTTCAATAAGATTTTGTTTCTTAGCTTAATTACATAAGTCTTTTGGGAGTTAAGCTAATGTGAAATTAAGGGTCATGGGACCACCACAAACCTTTGGAGGTTATGGTGATAAAATCCAGCTGTTTCTTCTCACAATCAACCTCCAATATGTCGTCCTTATCCAATGGTGTTCTTATGTGATTGCTGTGACACTGTAGATTGGGGGAAGAAAAGTTGGGTTAGTTGCATTAAACACTGACACGAATTGGATAATTAAATACTAGTCAGATTACCTGACTTGGTTGACTGCATGCATTACAGTGTCATCTGCAGATGTCCTGAGTACCCAGACTTTGGATGAAAGGACTTCAAATCTATGTGTGGGAATCATGACCTTCCCCAGGGTAGCACCTGAAGCAGCAGATCACACAGCCCTGAGTGAGGCAGAACTAAGTCAAACTCAAAAGGGAGCGTGAGGTTGTGGGGGAAAGCACTGGGATTTCCAAAGGTGGGAAATAATGACAAAGTTTAGGACCTTTGCATAAGGGGATTCAATTTAGAGTGGTTGAAGAATACCAGAGTGGGAAGTGGTAAGAATCAGCGTGCTTGGGCCTAAGGTGGAAAGCCAGCAGCAACACTCAAGACATTTGAGGAGGGGATTTTGTTGTCTAGAATTTGTAGAATTGCTACACTTCAGCTTCGGTGGGGGAAGGGGTTTCTTTTGAAATACTTATGTCTTGAGTTTTGATTGGTTTATAGTTTTCCTTAATAGTTTATACCTGCATTATAAGTAACATCAGTAAAGACTTGTCTGTTCCTATGCAGAACAACCCATGTGCTATGAAGCAGAAGAAACATATACTGTACAATGCACAGAATGTTTTAAGTATTTTTTAAAGCTGCATCTTCAGCTCTAAGTGAATATGCGTACCATAGATGCTTTTTATAGGAGTCTAGTACAGAAAAAGACCAGATCATCTGGCTTCCAGGCATTTGTTTTTTAGATACAGTTTTGCATATTGTTAGAATGTTCCTCTTAATAGGTAATGCCACTCAAAAGAGGATTTGTACATCATGAACATTATAAGCATTTAAGACATGGATACTACATCTGTCACTGTAAGATATTAATAGTATGCTTTTAGGTGCTTATATAGTCAATGACTTTCATGTAGTGGCCTGGACAGTATCATTAGAGAAACAGCCCTGCAAAATCCTTTCTTCACATTAAAGCAAGAGAAATAAATTTTAGAGAAATGAACACGATTTCTTTGTGGTTAGTAAAAGCATTACACATAAACCTGAAGAAAATGTCTACATGTATCATCATTCCAGACTCTGAGTCCTTAACTGTAGCTAGGAGAAGGTTCTACCAGAAACCTCTTTGCAACAGCTTTGTTTGCTGTTCCATGGCCAAGAGATGGACTCGTGCCTGGATGGAGCCCTCATCCTGCTCTCCAGCTGATCGTGTGGGGCCATATTGCTCCCTGTACACTGTAGTTCGGTGAAGGGCTCTGTGTATGACATCCAGACAGAACCACACACAGCACCTTTGTGTGCAGAAAACACTGATTTCTGCATCCAAGTGCCTCAAGACTTTAGGGATCTCTTTATCTCTTCTCCTTCCCTCCCCCTCTGCAAGCACACACACACATTTGCATGAACAGGCTTTTAAAATTCCTTAAGGCAATTTCTAGTTTGTGATAAGGACTGTTTTTACAGCGAAGTCCTTACAAATCAATAATCCTGTAAAGATGAAAAACAAATAGGGAGATATCTGCTTTGGCAGACAACAATAAAGATGTACAGCATGTAACAATTTATTTGCACATTCATTCCTCCAGATACCCCTTACAGTTACGGGTCAAAGTCTTCTGTGCATCTGCACTGCTGTCTGAAAAATGTCAACAACCTAAAGGGACCACCCAGTCTGTGTTACGTGTGTTGCCTGTATGTATTGTAGGAGGGCACTTCTGGTCCCTTTTCAAACTGGGATGACTATCCAAATTTCTGAGGACTTCCATCCTCACATCATGCAAATCTCTGTCCAGGGATATTGTGATTACTGCAGTACCCTTTGCTACTGATAAATGCAAATGGTTACCAATACACACTGCACAGGATTTCACATTTACAACATGCAGTATATTACAGTAGTCATGCCCTGTATTTTTACCACTTGTTAGATGTAAGAAATCCCACAAGGCCATTTGAGTAATGGAGTTTTGTTTGTGTTTAATGCTTGCATGCTAAGTTTGTCTAGGGACAAATTGAGGAAATGGGAGGGGGGGAAGGCAGTTTGCAATAGGGCTGTCTCAAGCTCTGTGAGACAGAAGAAAAATGAAGGGATACAAAATGGAAAGCAGCATTTTGTTTTGAGTCTTTTGCCCCATTACACTTTTTAATTATAGGTTATTGCTTAAACTGAAGCATACTTTCTCCTGGAGATGCTTTGGGAAATCACTGTAATTCCAATTTTATCACCCAGCAGCAAACAAAATTTAGATTTTAAAAAGGACAAGCAAAGAGGATTACTAACTCTAAAGAACGTTGCGGGATGGATAACTTCATGACATCAAAGTTACTGCATCCCACACTATTGAATGAGTAGATTGCTGCTGAAGTAGAGGGGAATATTTTCAAGCACAGCCTTTTACAGTTAGCAAGGTGCATTTTAGGACAGTTCTTGCATGCTGTACATTATAATGGTTCACCATTTCAAGTGTATAGGCCAGATGGTTTCTAAGTTCAGTGAAGTGCTCAGGATCCAAACATAAGGAGGGAAGGTTTTTGAGCATTGAAGTTAGGCTTCAAAGGCACTTACAGTCAGATTTTTTTGGTGTATTCGTAACTCAGTGTTTTTGTAACTCAGTCGTGTTGTTTTGCTCTCTTCTTTAGAGTTTCTTTGTAAGGAATGCCCAAGAGTTCATATTTTCATTGACCGAATTGAACTGAAGGACATTCCAGAAGAGCAGATGTATATGAGAAGGTGGCTTCATGAACGTTTTGAAATAAAGGATAAGTGAGTAGAAATATGTAGAATTTTCTGTTTCAAGAATCTGTCTTACTTCCTTTGTATTAACAAATACACCCATGATTTCTGTGTTACCAGCAGTGCCAGCTGTAGAGCTCTCTGAAGAGAGGTGATGTTGGTACTCCTATTAATATAATATAATATAAT
>VWPU01022787.1:0-46367 GCA_013398955.1 Callaeas wilsoni | reverse complement strand
GCGCCGGCCCGCCCGCCCCGCGCTCCCCGCCCGCAGCCGTGCCGGCGAATGGCCGCGGGACACCTCGGGCAGGCTGGCGGGGCGTCGTCAGGCGCGGGCGGCTGACGGGCCGCAGGGCCCCCGGGCACGGCTGGGAGCTCCGGGCCTGGTCGGGGCTGGGCCGCCGGACTGCTCCTGTCTTCTGCCTCAGGGTATTTTTGTAAGAGAACTTAATTGTGGTGGTTGAATAATTTTTTGTCCTTCAGCTATGGTTACTGTGAAGTATAGAAAGCGATGTTCATTCTCTCTCCTGTACCCTAGCACCGTCTCAATAAAGAGAAGTGAAGGGAAATGTGGATAGGTTACAGTAAAATTCAGTGTTTAAAGTCCAGGCTGTGAACATTGCCCAGAGGAAAGAAATAAAACGAGCTTGCACTCTTGTCATAACCTGGGCGCTGCCCACAGACCTCTTGCCTAGCAGCATTAAAGCTCTCAGATACTGCTCTTGCCTTTTATGTAAACATGGTCTGATATTCGTATACTGCATCGTACTTTGGGAGCAGAAAGTCTCTGAGAAATCTGCAGTCTTTTCTTCTCCAGTCCATTTAAGTTCACTTACACTGCATCTCCTAGAAGCTGGGTATGGGATTTTGCTCCATCTCTAATATTGTAGTGATTTAGGCTTTAAACAGATTACAATTTCTATGTTAAATATTGCCAGACTAGGTGGATAATAAATGCATGTTCTCATCAAAGTGACTAAAGAATTGCCTTGTTCTTATGTGGCATTTTCATTCATAGCTGTTAAAATATATTTTTAAAATTTGAATCATTATTTCTGTTTTATATTTTACTCTGTTACTACTTTGGAGGATCTGGCCTTTCCTTAGAAGAATCTCTACCTATTTGAGTGAGTACGTACTGTAATCACAGGTCTTTCAGAAATGCCTGTAAAATACGTGTGTTTCTACTGAAAGAGCCTACTGAGGTTTGCAGTCAGTGTAGGATCCTGGCAGAGTCAGTGTGGTTAGCCAAAGAACCGCCTGGCGAAGGCGCGGGGTTCGCTCTGTTTATTCTCAAGTAAAAACAAGTCATACCTTTTCTCATTGCTTACCGGCACAGATGTCTCAGTTTTAAACACATCTGTTCGGATTTTTTTTTTCCAGGGAAACCTAAGCAAAGCAAATGGAAGCTCGGTGAGTGACTCAGAAGTCAGTCTCACCTATACCATCCTCTTCAAACCCCATATATCTCCTTAGGTCTCAGAATAGCCAAGAATGCATACATTTGTACTACAAGAATGTTACCTGGTCCCCAGCCAGAGCCAAGAGCACTTCAGGTCCTTTAAGTGGTCCCCTGAGGGTGTTGGTAAGTGTGCTTAGTGTGTGCCTGGCACACAAGGAGTGGATTTTCTAGAAACAGGAAGGGTACAGTGGTTGTGTGCAAGGCCGGGTGTGTGTGAGGACTTCTCTCTGCCTGCTGGTGTATGTGTGGGTAGTTAGTAGTCCATTAGATTGAGCTAATATCTCCCAGTTACTGAGTTTGCTGAGAATGAGGGCAAGAACTTCAGAGCCTTCCTCAGCTAGGAAGGTTCAGGCATCCTCACCTCAGGAGAGTGCTGTGTCCTGAGGATTACAAAGAAACGTGTGGATCTAACTCTCCACTTGCATCTATGCTCCTTGCCAAGGAGCTTCAAAAGGGATATTTTTTGTATCTGGTAATCATGGCCCTTTCCTGGGAGGAGAAAGGTCTGGGTTGTAGTCTGTTATCTGAGAGCTGTTTCAAATGTCTGAACAGCCCTTGGAACAGGCAATGGACCCCAGTCCCTTTTCTCGTAGCAAAGGACCTTCACTGATAGACAGTCACACCCCTGCCTGGGATGTCGATCTTGCATTCTCTCTTGCAAACAGCACAACTTAACCTGAAAGGTTGGACTGCATGATCTTGGAGGTCCTTTCCAGCCTAAATGATTCTGTGAAAGGATGAGGAGGGCTGCTTTTGTTTCCCTATAGCCTACACTCTGGTGGTGAGGGCACTGCAGGCAAATTAAAAGATGCAGGGCACAAAGGCATTGCAATGAAAATGGTGTGAAGTTTGGGTCTCCCCTCCCTTTATAGAAAAATTCTGAATTATTGGGTGAGATCTTCTTGGTTTTTCCATTCAGGCAGACCCATGATTTACCAGGACCTAGAATTTTTTACAACAGCGCGCAGAGGCAAGAAAGCTTATGTAAGGCTGCTGCAAAGCAGATGAGGCTGGTCCACTGTTGGCCATTTTTTAAAATGAAAGTTGTGAGTTCTGCTCTTTAATTGAAGGTTCAGTGTAGACTGTGAATACTTTTGCAGTGCAGGATAACTAAACTAAGTAACAGGAGGAATGGGATTTCAGGTGTATGTTTTTCTTTAGCATTGGCAATTGACTAGGTCGGGTGAATCCCTCTTCTAGCATACTGCAGAGTGGGTTTGAGGCCACACCGCTGCCTTTCCAGAAACCACTGAGTGAAGGGCAATCTGAATGCCAAAGGTGGGTGGAGGGGCCACTCTTCACCTCCCATGTACAAGCTGTTCCATTCTGCAAGGGAGAAATCATGATTTATGAAGGATTTGGGGGATGAGGGGAAGGAGAGGGAAGACAAAGAGCAAGTGAGTGCATGATTGCATAATCTCCTGGCTGGCAGCCTGATCTTGGAGGTGAAAGGAAAAGCCAGCAAGGAACCCTGGATATTAAAGAAGTTTTGAATCCTGTGTAGTTAGTGTTTAATGTCAGACTGATTGCCAGCCAGAGTTAGCTGATCATTAACTAAAGGCAGCTGAGTTTGTGTAGTCAGTTTCTGACACTAACATCTGACACACATTCAACAACCACGGTTGTCTATCAAGCCTTTACCCTTTGACACGGCATGAATGGGAGGTGACCCCACCTGTAACTGGGAAATCTGAGGTACTCGGCAACAGTCCCAGGCTGAGGCACAAAAGTGCCCAGAAGACCAGTTGGATCAGTATTTGAATCCATGCTTTGTATTTTACAATGCTAAGAGGAAGGAAGGAGGTGCAGCTGAAGAGATTATTCGGGACATGTGGGACTGGGCATGCGTGTTGAAAAGGCTCCAACAGCTGCATAAAGCAGCCATACGCCATTTTTGAACACAGGCAGACGAGAACCTGAGCTCTGTGAGTGCTCAGAGCCAACACTGCCTTGCTACAAGAGACATTTTCTGCCTGGTACGTCCCTACTTACACCCTCTCCTCATCTCCACCTCTCTGGCTCACCAGAACTTTGACATTGCTAAACTGTCTGACAGTTTGCCCAAACATCTTATGACAAATCTAATATGGTATTTTCTTTGCTGGTGACAACCAGCCTCTCAAACTGCAATTATTGGTAAGATTTGATGCAAAATGCAGTGAATTTCTGGTCAGGTTCAACATGCCTGTTTGCATACAGCATGGAACATCTGGACAATAACTTCATCAGGTCTCATGTACAATATTGCCATGTAAATAAAATCCCAAAGCCATGCAGGATTAAAATTTTTGAAAGTTGGAGGAAGGCCACCCTGAGAACTATGATGAAAACATCCTGTCAAGCCCCATTCTTTAAGTTACTGCAAAACAACGTTTTGTTTCTCAGTATATGACCTTCCTCTAATTACATTATTTAAGGCTCTCAGTATACATAGAAATTGTTCACACTTCCTTCCAGATATGATTACATTTGGTGGCCTATCTGTTGTTTTTTAAGTGTCTCTTTTTTTTCATTCTCTTCTGATGTTTTTCTGGAAACCATACACTTCATACCAGACATCAAAGCTGTTCCTCCAGAAGCAGTGCTGTGGGCAGCAGCATTGCTGTTCTGAACATGGGGTGCACTGCAGCTCCCACCAGCAGAGCCATTTCAGGCTAACACCATCTCAACGAAACAGTAAGGAAACATTAAATGCTGAAACGAATGCAATGGAAGTAAGAGCAGCCAGATAAGGCACTGCTTTTCATCACTGCCCCATTGGAGAGAAATCATCTTGTAGCATCCCTTCTTTAAAGGGTTTTACTCAGCTGATCTGTCCCATTGCCACAGCAGTTGTTTGCATAAAATAAGGTGAAGATTTGATCCACCCTCATAGTATAGCTAAAAGCTAATTTGGCTTAATCTCTTCCCCTTATATACTGAAGCCCAACACAAGCATACAGCAGGAGGGGGTGTCAGAGACAAGATGCATTTTGATTCAAGTTGCAAGCTAGTATTTGATGAAGTGGGGGAATGATTATTTGGATTTTGTGTTTCAAACAAGACTGCATGAAATCACTAAGGGAGTTGAAGAAACCCAATTTTTACTCATCATCACAAGAAAGCTGATTTTGATGCATTACATGCAGTGTTCGGTATAGTGCCAGTCCTGTGGAGGCTTCTTTGGGTTGTTTTCTTGCTAATCACACTCATCTCATCATTTATCATTTCAAGTTCTGCCCTAAACTGAACACCTTTTTTAAGATTTGCTTTTTATATCAAACCAATGGCTGTGACCTTCAGGATGTTGTACAGTGGTAGAGTTTTTCATAGGTCTGCTTAAGGAAACATATTTTCTCATCTCTAGGCTCTTCTTCTACATTTTAAGGATAGTTTTTGCAGCAGAAGAAATTAATTTTAAACCAGTTGTAAGTCTGAAAACTACATAGTCACAAAAATTATTCCTCTGTTTCACCATTTACAGCTTGGAAGATGTAACAACAAAACCTATAAATGCAAAGGACTTTTTGCTTAAATCTTGATACATGTGATCTTTGATTATAAATTAGTGCTTTATTTTCAGTAACTATTTTACAGTAACACTTTCCATAAAAGCAAGAAGAGTGAAACCTTTAAAAAGCTGTTATTTCTATGTATTTCAATTAATACGTATTGCCAAATATTGAAGCACACTTGTTTCAGACCACCCCTCTAGCCAATGCTCTGACCTGCAGATGTTAAAAAGGTAATGTGGAAGCCAGATTCTTCTAGCTATTATATTTAACTACAAAGTGTCTGCTATGGGAGTTGGCAGTTTTGATACAAGTTTTCAGTTAGTTTTCTTATATGAAAAGACAAATCTTCAGATGTTGCCTGGAAGTTGGTAGGAGTTGTGTTGTTTTACAAGTGAGGATGTGGTTCAGCATGGAATATTCTGCCTCTTCCCCCACCCCAAGGTCCAGATCTTTGCAATGAATGGCACTGTAGACCGTTGGCTGGTCCTGAACAAATAAGGAGAAGGAGAAAAGGATGTAAGTAGTCCATTTTTGCAAGGAACCCACTAATGGAATATTTTGCTGCCATGATTTGGTGTATTTTTCCCAAAGATCCTAGATAGGATTTTTTTTTCAGGCTTTGGGGCAGAGTAATTTCAAATTACCTGGTGATCTTGAACAGCTAGGCCTTGTACAGATCCATTCAACAATGTGAATTTAGATTTGTGGCAATTTCCTTTCTGCATCACTTTTCTCAGTAGGCATTTGCATCCTTGGCAAACATTTTAACAAGCATATTTAGAAGTTTAGCTTTAGTTTTAGGGGTTATTTATAATCTCATGTTTGAGTAAAAGGGTAAATTTTGATGAGCAGACATTAATGATATCTGATTAAAATCTTGTACTTTCTAGATCGACTCAAATGCCTAAACATTTGTTACTTGTTGTTGTTCTATTATTCTGATTTTGTTTCTGATTCTCTGGTATTTATTGCCACTATCTCTGGATAGCTGTATATTATTTTAAACCCTAATGCTCCCCTGGTTCTCCTTTTCTTCCTCAGATTAACACAGGAATCCCTAACAAGGGATCTGAGTTGCTGTTGAGGCAGTGCTCAGAATTTTGTGCTCTGCTTCCAAGGAAGAAGAGTGCTGCACTTCATGGGAACAGTGAGGAAGCAGCAGGTCTCTACTCATCCTACGCGTTGTCTTAGAGCCATTGCAACATCTTCCTTCCTCAGAGCAGCTCTGGTCCAACACTGCCAAGATCTAGAACTAGAAAATAGATTTCAAATCTCAAAGTAGTAGGATTTGATCTAAAACAAAGTAACACAATCAGCATATTGTCATTACTTTTCTTACTGTATTATTTCTAACTTCCTAGTTGCATAACTACTTTGAAGAGCAAAAGGCAGAGGCATCCATGTTGGTCATCAAAGTATCTTAAACCTTGGAAACTGCTTCTTATTTGTTCTGACTTGCTTGAGATACATACAGTAGACAAGTGTCCATTAGAAAAGTTAGAATTCACATTTTAAAAGTTACACAGGTGACACTATTTTTACTGGTATTTTTACATGATTTCAAATTACCTTAGAAATTGATAGGTTGGTGCAGTCCTGTATCTTACATAAAAACTAAAAGACAAAGACCAAAGTTTACTAATGACTGCTATTTATTTTGTTAAGTCAATAAAAAGTGCATAGTACAAGCCCTTTATCCCAATCCAAGTACTCAGTAAAAGATTGCTAGGAAACGGCAAATGGCACAGATGATTTTTTGTTTGGCATAATTCAGATATTTTAAACCACCGATTTACATTAAGTACATGACATCATCACTCTTCCTTTTTCAATCATGAATATTACAAGGCTAAGTGATCTGCAGACAGTGCATGAATACATATGAGTTCTCATTTCAGAGTATAGTAATTGTGTTAAGCAGACTCTAAAAATACTATTGTTTTAACAAAGTTAAGGTATAATTGTAAATTTCCCTCCATATTTCCCAAGTTGCTACAACTTGCATCTCTTACTCATCAAGCTTAAAACCATCATTACAGAACTGATCCTATCCTGGAGCTTTGCATACCACTAATCCCTTCCACACTTCCCAAAATTTACCATAAACATCTGTAACCATGATACAATTATTTAATCACAAATTACATCACTAAAGGCCAGATTTCTGCCACCCTTACTAAAGCTGCTACTAGTACATTATCTCAGAGTAGTTCCACAAACCAGTGCAACTACTTGAAGAGTAAGGCACTATTTAACACAAATAAGAGTGGCAAAATGCAGTCCTATGATTAGTTACTTTTATTTTAATTAAGAGTGCTGATCTAAAGTTTATATCTTGGAGAGAGTATCTGAATTTAAAAGGCATACATTTTGATGTGGGATAATGGCCTGGCTCTTTAGTAAAACATTTTACAATAAAATATTTCCAATTTTTTTTTTTCTTTTACATAGAAAATTTAAAATAGCAATTTACATGAGAAAAGCATACCTGTATAAAATCACTGGGACAATTAGAGGAATTTCAAGCAAAGACAGTTCATTTAAAGGTAAACCACAACATTCCTCTGAACAAAAAGTTCATTTGCCAAGACTCTTAGGGCTGGGTGCACGTGGTAAGTTTTATAAATACATAAACAGACATTTAAGTGAGACTGATCCTCACAAGTGAGGAGCATCTCCTGTAAATCTCACCAACTCCCAACAGGATGAGGAGTAGTGCTGTGTCTAAACAGAAGCCTGTTTCAGTTGGCTTTTTAATCAATTGGAAGCTTGTTTTATGCCTCCAACAGTGAAGAATTCTGGCCAAAAATCCTTGGAGAAAAAAGGTCAGTGTGGGAGATTATATATGTTTCCTCGTGAGTTCAACAAAATGATGCTGTATTACTTGTTCTGAACAGTATCCCAAACATAAATGTACATGAAAGGCAAAAAGCAAGCACAGGCAGAGTGCCTGTCCCAGTGACATCTTTACACAGTGTTTGTGGCCTGTACATTATTAGACATAATGGGACAAATTCTCTCAGCTTCTCTCCTGCAGTTTCATTGCTTTACATGGCACTGCACTGATGTCATTGAGAGGACCTGGCCCAATCTTCTTCTTTTTTTTTTTTTTTTTTGTTTTTTAACATGCTCCTATGCTTGGGAGCACACTATTCCATAGAAATTCAAAGGTCAATTACATCAAATTACAGAAGCCCTTCTTCAGGTCTACACTGTACCTTTTACAAGGAGGCTTAGCTGGCTCACCATTTACCCTGAAGAGCAAAACCCTGCGTCTGTCAACCATGGGATCTGATGCAAGATTTTTGTTAGAGCCCGTTAATACAAACCTTTTTGAACTTTAACAGTTAGTTCCTTCAGCTCCATAACTAAAGTCCTCATTAAATAAAGGTTTGTAGAGTAAGGCTTAGAATTCCCATATGTCTGTTCTACTGACCTTTAAGGAAAGAAGCTTCATGTTGGTCACATAAAAATGTTCTTTACATTATTCTCATCAATTTCTCAAATTGAACAAGAAAAATATACAGTGTTGCTTTTCTGTACATCTTTAAAATGTTCTTAAATTAATGTACGTAAAAAAGTAATTCCCATTTGCTGTAATGGGAGATGTGCACAGGTGCGTGCACAGCCACACATACACACACTTAAACATACCACACATACACACAAATGTTAGAGGGAAGAGACATGCCATATGTAGTCACCTGCAGGTTTGTTATTCTACAATTACAACTAGTAGATAAGGATGAAATATTAAGAATTATTGATAACATACAGGTGAAAAAACCTGAATAATCCAGTACATGTTGTATACCAAAAGTTGGTAACCGTGGTAACTTCTTGGTATGATTTCATCCTGTCCAATATACATTACATCATGGCTAAAAACTTGTTAAGGTACCAATTATGAAAAGACTATACCAGGACAGAAAATTCTACCAAGTTCTTCTTACCAAATTTCTCTTTTGATAAAGTCTATAAGTAAACACATCTGGGTTTAGAGTGTTTTTTTGACAACATATTGAATAAGACATACAATTTATTAATGAAAAAGGCTACATTTACTTTTTTGGTGATATAATCTCTTGTGTAAAGTTCCCAATATATAGATCAAAGCTTTGACAGTGGCAATCATCACATTCACTTATGTGTGCACGCACACACACAGAGTATAGTTCTAGTGGACAATCCATACTTTTGCCAGCAACCCTGAAAACTGTTAGTGGTCCAAAGACCAGAATAAAAGCTGCTCTGAAACCAGGGCAAATATAAAACAATTTCTATTTTTCAGCACATAACCAAGTTAATACTTCCAAACATAATATAACTCTCAATAGCATACCGGAGAAGAAATATTAATTAATCTGAAGAGAGGTCAGTAACCTTCCATTATTCTAGAGGGACAGGGATTTTCTTTTTCTTTCAATGCATATCAGAAATCACGGCAAAGAAATTAGGATCACTGTAACAGAAAGAGACTGAAGGGAATGTCCACAGTAACAGTAACAACCAAAAAAACCCTGCAATGCCTTACTATTTTTCAAATTACAATCTTACAGGAATTGTAATAACATACAAAGCAAAAATTAACTTAAAATTGAAGTCGCTAAAAGCAGTTCATGAAGATTACTGCTGAATGATAACTCTGCTCTATATAAATGAGAAAAGAAAACCGTATTGAGTGGGGTTTAGGAGTAATCTGGTCACTTCGTTCATTTGGTCGTGCAAGGTTTTAGCGGCTGAACTTTCCCAATACTGAATGCTCTAGTCCACTGGTGGGGCTGGTGGTTCTCGTCCCTTGGGAGAAGAAAGGAGGAAAAGGAAAAAAAAAGCAGGTACAGAATTAGAAACAGTGCTTCACATAGGAGGATTTAGCAACAAAAGAACTCAAAAGTGTTACATTGTGGGTTTTTTTATGGTTTTTCAATATCTTTAAAAATAATTAGGGTAAATGAGCATCAAAAACCAATACTTTTTCCTGTATTGATTGAGATTTTTCCATGATTCCACATCTAGGACAAAGATCACCCTTCTCAGTATCATGCTGTAATTTTGTTTATTGACTTCTCTTAAAGCTTGTCCCCTTTTACCTAAGAAGGCAGGAGGCAGTTTCAGCCAGGAACAGGCAGTGTCCAGAGGACATTATGGCCCACACTTAGTCACCTGCACCTGCTCCATCCCGCAGCAGGCCTCGCACTTAGCCTTCATGATTCTACTTTCACTTTGGTTTAACTCATTTTCATTTTTAATGGAGTTCCAAGAAAACATAGGGAAAAAAAATGGGACAAAATTTACTTTGAGATAGCATATATTAAACCAAAATAGATTTAAGCTATTATAGAATCTCCCTGCAGGCCACCTGAAGATGCACTTACATTGTGTTGGCTGGTTGGTTTTCCGGCTGTGTTTGATCCTCTTAGATTACTAGGTCTCAGTAAGAACAAGACAAGTGCAATCACCACCCAGGCCATCATTATCATGGCAAAGCTGATGCCATTGTCACTGGAGGAGTTTGGTCCTGGCACTACAGACGAGGAAAACTCAAGTTATAACACAGTAACAGCAGAGTTCTTTTCCCCAAGTGAAAACAAAAATGCAATCTCAGAAAAAAATCCCTGAAATATTTTTCAACAGAGTGTTCTGATTAGTCCCTCATTTTGGCTTTCAGACAGTAATACTAGTTTTTTATCACATTTCTTATCCATTTGAAAAGAGAATAATCTATTTCATAATATTTCACTGGCATTCTTAGAATTATCATGAATATTTCTTAGTTCATATTAACTCCTAGTGAACTGGAGATGATAAAAACACTCCTCATATTTAAGAAATCAAATTTGATTCTTAATAAATCAAACTTGATGCAAAATATATTTATGGAGGAAAAACCCCTCTCTGTATGTTGGTCTTTGTTTTTTTGCCTCAAACAAATAAAAGAATATGACTAAACTGATGAAAGCTTAGGCTCTATTGTTAGGCCCCACACAGAGAACATGCTAATTCTAGCAAGAAGGGAGCAAACTAATGGTAATCAATTTCTTGACTCTACTCTAAGTTATTTCTTGAGAGTTTGTTTGAAGACATTTCAGTGTCAATATGCCAGATTTCCATGACTGATCATCCAGGTCATGTGGTATTTCTGCTAGCAACATATCTGCCAGGAGGGGAAAAAATGCTGCAGATACATTCCAAAGTGAAGCCCAGGAACACAATACAAAAATTTTACACCAAATTTCCATACAGAATACCCGAAACATCAACATGTGGAAGTAAATTTAAGAAAATATCATCAGGCTAGAAATGGCTGGTTGATCTGTTTGGATCAAGAAACTTTTGCAAACACCTGCACATTTTAAAACAACTTTTCTCCTCTGAAACATAATTTAAAGTAACCAAACAGCAATTACTCTTGTCAGCTGACGTGTAAACCCATGTATAGCTAATTACCTATGGTACTTACATGAATCTATTTATCACAGTATCTAAAGGCCTAACATCTTCATTAATGATCTAGATGTTCAGTTAATACAGAGCAATTAGTACAAACCTATAATGAGTAACGTTCAGAAAGAGGAGAGCTGTTCTATTTTATTACTCAAGATGAAAATTTTAACATCCAGAAAACTCCACAGATATACTTGTATCTGTCATATTTTTCAGCTGTCTTATGTGGATCACCTGATTATGGAGTCAAGTCTGGATTCAATATTGGCTGGATTGCTCTTATTTAACACTTACTTGATCACTTATACCCTGCTGGAACAATTTCCTTGAAGGTTAATGCTGATACCACAGAACCACCCTCATCACTGTCATCCTGGGTAGCATTGCTAACGGAGGCTCTTCATTGGAAAGGGTTTGTTCATAACACAGCAGAGGAGTTCTGCAGGGAAGCTTACAGCTATGCCACTCTCCACACTGCTGCTCTGGGAACAAGGCTTCAACAGCTGGGGCTGTTGGACTGATGTGCTTTACTGACATCACATGCACTCAAAAATGTCAAAGAAGAAAAAAAGCCATGCATTACAGAAGTTCATGCTTCTCACAGCAGAAACACCACCATTAACATGTACGAGCAAATGAAACTGCTTTTGCCTTTTAAATGCCCAAAGTATAGACATTTCAAAACTCAAGAAGTTGCTAATGTAGAGGAATTTTATGATTAGAATTATATGCAATTACAAGTGAGAATTCTTTTGAAGATCTGAGTGAGTAAAGGGCTCTGTATATGAGGAGAAGGCATAGTGCACAGAAAATAAATAAGAATGATACAGCCTTTAATTCAGTAAACTCTTACGTATTTGATTTGGAAGCATATGGAATTGTGAAAGTAAGAGTTTAGACCTTCAGTTTTGTTATTATTATTATCAGCGCAGCATATATCAATATTTTAAATCTTGGAAAATCTTTATATATGCCATCCAGGAGACTAGCGCATAATTTAGCATGAAAAGAACAAATGCTTTATTTTGGGGCTTCCAGACAACATTAATAGCCACTCTGAGACTACCTTCAGCAAAAAGTAAGAAGGCCTTAGGTAACTGCTTTGGCAAGTATGTCTGGTAGAAGACTGAAAATTCAGATGACTTGTTAGTCAAGATTCCCCATACAATGCAGAGAAACAGACGAGTCCAACTGCTTTCTGGAATTCTTGCTGAACATTAGTGCACTTTGGGTCTGTGGTGGTTAAACAAAAGCTGGGATAAGCAAATTATGCCAGATCAGGTCATGCTACAGGTCAGGGAAGGGAGCAGAAGGGACCACAGAGGGAAACCACAGGCGTTCATTGCAAGACACAGTTTTTTCCAGCCTGCGTTGTAATACGGTTCAGATGGAACCAAACGTGCTGAAACATGTTCTGAACTAAGTTAAGCAAGACAATAGCTGATCTAACTGGCCCTGTACTACCTACTCAAGGCATGCTGGACACTAAAACTTGACACAACGATGTTTACACTTTCCAAAAACTGTTAAACCCACATCTCTCACAAATGACTGTGTGCTTTAATAAGGATGTGAGATATTTCAGAATCTGTTACTTTAATCTCTCATGGGGAAGAGGATAAGCAAAATTTCACATAGCTGGGGTTGAATCCAACTTTTCAAAGCTTTGCATCACAAATCAAGAGAACAGACAGGAAGCTATTTCAGCTACTGGAAGCAGTTACATGTAGGAGACAACAATCTTGCTGCAAAGACCTCCATCCCTGAGATCACAAAATAATCAGATAAAACCAGCTTATGGACAAAGAACAGTTGAGTGAAGGTAAAACCAAGCAGGATGGAATTCATGGTGATGGGCAGAAGAAAATAAAATCTTTAAGAGTTCACAGTCACAGTGCCTTGATCTATAACTGGTATTTTCTTTGCAAATTATTTAGTAGTGTTGTTTTGATTCCTTGAAGAAGAAAGGTTATCCTCTAAGAGCACCTGTGAATGGTATTTTCTAATATTTCCAGATGGATAGCAGATTGTCCTGGTCTGAGATGGAAATTCCTGCCACCACCCATTTTGATGGATGGATCTGGTTATTAATCTCCAGTGCTCCAGAGATACCAACTAGTATAGAACGTAACAGTACATATTCCCGTGTCACTGAGTGACATGACACACAGTCTCTAACCTACCTTTCCATGCGACACTGAATCCAGCCCAAGGTCTTTATTTTCAGAGTATCTGGTCACCCGGGTTTGGCATACATATATATCCACACACTTCTGAATGATGCCTGTGAGCAGTTCTGGCCCTGCAGTTACCTGGATTTTATTCTTTTTTACAGCATGGCTGAATTATCTCTGTGCAGGAGAAAACTTTATGAGGAGCTGGTCTGAGATTGTGGGATTAACTCCCATGGAAGTTATTGACTGTGGTGAATCCTATCTGTTGCTCCACGTATGAGATACAGTTTTTGGACTTGCTTTTTCCTACAGACATAGAGACTGGGCCACACAAACTAGTCTTCTCTCAGAGAGAAATGGGAAGGGGGAAAAAAATCTTTTGTGACAGATGTTTGCAGATTCATTTGAGGTTCTAGAAGGCAGTTAAAGCTATTAAAATTATGAGTTTGGTAAAAACAGTTTTTAAAGATTAAAGGTCAACCACTTCCTTACTGTGCAACTGAAATCTCAACAATACAATATTAAAACTACTAAGTGCCCGTGTTAAATATCCTTACATGAACTTAGTTCCTCTCTTAAACTGCAGCTTTTCCTTCAGAGTGAGGCTGTACTCTATAAAGAAAGAGGAGAAATTTCATTTCTTTTACTGTAAAAGTGTATTCCATGTAGTGCTTTTTGTCTACCCTCTCATGGTAGAAACATCTTTTGGAGTGCAAACAGCTTGACCCTGGTAAAAACTGTTAAACATCTGCATGCAGAAAGGCAAAAGCATGCTCTCTGACTTGTGTCTTCTTTTCACGGTGCTTTAAGCCTTGCTTGTTCTGTGAAGGTAAGGCATGAAACTGTATGAAGAGAGGTATTTTAGAAGTGAATCATCAGGGAAGACAAAGAGCCTGTGGGACCTTCAGCAGATAATGCCTGCAAGCTGACACTCTGAAAGGCAGGGATAAGGAACCCGAAGAAAACCAAAAGGGACTTGAGTAGAGGAAAGGAGAAGGGAATTCCCAGAAGAGGGAGGGAAGAGTTGGCAGACATTTCATGCTGTTAGGTTAGGCTGCTGTGACTGCCTAGATGAGTACAACTCAAGATGAATCACAGATACGTATTCATTTTAAATTGCATAAAAATTTGGAAGTAGAGTAGACAACATTTGAGACAGTCATCTCTGACCACATCACAGCCTAGCAGAGCACTGAGAATAGTGCTGAAAATATGAATGTGGTAAATTGAGGTCACAACATCTGGGAATTGCTAGAACACAGAGAAAAAACTCAGGCAGTAGCCTCTCATTTCCTTTGACACGGAAGGCTGACTGTGAAAGGCTAAGAGCCATCAGAGCAGATCAGTACCAGCTGGGATCCTCCCTAGGCTGGATGAACCGCTGATGTTGCAAATGCCACGCGTCAGAGAACTTCCATGCTCCACTTGCATTAGACAGAATTCAGAAAAGAATTATCACTCTTATTCTTCATTTCAAGGGAAACTCTAAGATCTTCTGATTTGCTGAGCATTAATGATCCCAACAGAATATTAAATGTGTTGCCTATTCAAAACTTACAACCTTTTTTTTCTGCAAGGCACTCACTGAAATTGAGGGAACAGTCATCAGACTCTGACACATACTTTAACGTTGCAGCAGATACTCTGATGGAGAACCAGCAGATGAACAGCCATCAAGCAGACTGCCCAAACGCTCGCTGAAGTGGTGTTCTTCCTGTACCTAAATGCAAATGTACTCGTCCTGACCCTGGCAGGAAACTCTGCAGGGAAGTCACTACGACATAGTGGTGCCAACAAACACAAGTAAGAATTTATAGATATAACACAAAGTGAATGAGGGAGACCTGGTACTACTGCCTTGATATGGCTCCAAAAAACAACAACAACAACAACAACAACAACACCACGAAAATCAAGGGTTGAAAAAACAAGGCATGCTCAGGAAGAATCAACAGAGGGTGTTTCTGAAAATTTCCAGCTGGTAGCAACAGCACAACACATGATGCTGCTGTGACATTGGCTGAACCCCAGCCCTGACGTCTCCCAAAACAGAACCACATACATCTCATCAGTTATTCCACAACCTTGCAACTTAAGAATCTGTGTATGACAACATTCCCAGCTGTGCTTCCAGAAGGAAGACCAAATTCCAGGAATAAGCGAATTGGTGAGAGTGAAACGAACTTGTTCATGTTGAGATTCTGAAATGAGGAATCAAAGCCAACAACTAATAGGAAATGGAGCTGTGGGACCTAGGGAAGAGGAGACCCACCTCAAATGTAACCTCATCACTGTACAGCTCATAAAAACAGGATGAAGCAATGGACAGAAGACTGGCCCAGAATAGTTTTAATATGTTTCTGAAAACATCTCTAGAAGCTTCTCCAGGCTCAATCAATTTATTTTTGCCTTTGACTCCTGGGGTCGTATTGGCACAAACACAGCATCACACAAGCATCACAAAATAATGTGACAAATAGGCAGGCAGCATCATTGCATCAGCATAAAAATAACTTTGCTAGAACCAAATTTAAGGCAATATAATAACACAGAAAAGGATTTACTCTGTAATTTCTGCTTTGGTTTTTGAAACAAACCACTGGTTTAGAACAATTGCTGCCAAATTGCTTGCATCTTCACTGACAGTTATTGCAAGAATCTCAGAATAGAAAGCTATTTGTTGCAAACCATTCAAATCCCCACTGCACTACAGCTTGGTAACATTAAAGCTATCCCACAAGCTTTGTGCCCACGCGTATCAGAACTTAGTCATTTATACAGTCTGTAGTCTAAAAGCTTCATAAATACTGATGACTCAAGACTCCAAAGGCATGAGTGAGAATGACCCTACCATTGCTTGGTTTTGACCGTGGACTAAAGCTCAGAGAGCTCCACAACCTGTCTGTGCCTCCTAATATAGAAAATATTCTGTCTCACATCATCTGCCTCTCTACTCTCCTACATGCCTGTGATTAAAAAAACGACATAGAAGTCTAAGGTGTGGGAGACTAAAAAGTCTGCCTTTGGACAGGTATATTTGGAAGAGGAGTGATGGAAGTCACAGACAGTAACTTGCAAAGCCCATAAAGAAAGAGTAAACCAGCAGCACTGGACAGCACATGTGCACCACACCATCTTTTCCTTAGGGGTTATGTGGGACAGCTCAGTTTTCCCCCTTCAGCCCAGCATGGCACTGAATCTGGGACTGTTTCACACTGGCAGAGAGCAGTGCAAATCTGAGCTGGATGCCCATCTCTAAACAGGTTTTACAGGGGAGTAAAGAGGGAGGAATATGAGGGTTAACAAAGGCATGCACTCTCTCCAAGATGCTGGAAACCTTGCCTGCGCTGCTCCTAGACCTGTAAAAGATAGAGGCACCAGAAACTCTTGCTTACAAGAACACTGCTCAGGTGCTTGCTGCTCCCTCAAAACATTACAGCAGTCCTGATGCAAGCTGAGTGAGTTCACACATGATTGGTAAAGTGATATAGGAAACACAGAGTGATAGAGGAAACACGGATCCACTTCATTTTTATTTATAAACATTTGACAACATTCCCTCTAGCTCACTGAACGTGTCTCAGGGAGCGTCTCAACGCCTCAGGGCATGCTTACTTCACTGCATACCCTCCACACAGCTATGCTTCACTGCTGATTCTGGTAATGTTTGACTGCCCTAGTACTGCTCACTGCTTGGGAGAGGTTTTTTGATGCATTTCACAGCAAATTCCAAGGAAGTGTACACATCAGTCCTCTACTTCATTAACTACATAGGCGCCAAATCAACAGAGATGCAGTCATGGTGTATGTCAGCTTATGAGTCAGAGCCTCCTCCTCCTCACAGTGGAGTAGAGGGGTCACAGTGCTGACAGTACATCACCCAGCCCCGGCTGTGAACATGTGTGTGTGTGCGTGTCTGTGCTCAGTATCTAGTCTTCACTGGTTAGGCTGCTCTGAATCTGAGGAGGAAAAATAAAGCCCCCTCCAAATTTTCCCCTCTCATTCCCCAAATCATCCTATTTGGAGGCTAATGATAAGATTCAGTAATGCTTGGGGCCTGATTAGTGGTTATGCTGCTATATTGATACCTCCAAGACTCTCATCAATGCTGCTTCCAATGTACAAATGTTCATCTGCATCACAGATTCTCAGAAATTACCTCCCCAGCATATCAATTTTATTACTGTATTATTTGATTTAATGTAATATGTTCCTATAACATTAAATCAACTGCTGCATTTTAAAGACCAGTCAGACTGTATGTTAATTACTGCTGTTCATTTTACTTCCATGAACCTGATATGAACAGTTACTCACATTCCTGAAGGCATTCTGTGTCTGTGCAGTACGACTGGGATTGTCTCAGCTGAAATAGACAAGCAAAAAGAAAAGCATGACACAACAATAAGTCTTGGTCGGCTTTTACTGAAATCATGATTTAATATGTCGTCAGAGTAAAGTTCAAGTATAACTGATCCTTTACTGAATCACACTTGGCTTATAGTATGTGAAGAATCACAGGTATGGAGATAGGTGATTTAAAGGTATTATGTAAATAGTGTTCAGAAACTAACTACAGTGTTGTTGCTTCCAATTCACACATTGACTACCTTTCAAAATTCAAGTAAAAAAAAATCTGTAGTGATATAGGAGCTATTCTATACAGATATACTCTCTACACATATTTTGGGATGTATAATGGACAGGTGTTCTTACCATTATCTAGATCAAGTAACATTAAAATACTCTGTGATTACATCACAATGAATAATCAGACTGTGATAATGGTTATGCACAGAGAAGTTGAATTAGTATTTCATATTTAAACTTATTATTTTTCCCCCTAAGACTTTTTTTTTTAAAGCAAGTTTTAATATGTATTTTGCTGTTTTTTCTCTTTACTGATGGGTAACATTTAAAACATTTTTAGCGACTGTAATAATGACTATTTGATTTACAGACTAGGTAAGCTTGCCAACTGCAAGAAAAGTCAACACTGGCTAACCTGCAAATCAGTACAGCTATTTTACAGATGACAGAGCCAAAAATGGAAGACAAATATCACATTCTTTATTAGGATCAGAGATGTTAAATGGATGGGATTTAATCTGCAGTACTATGGAAATGGATTCTATCCTCTGCTTAGGTAAACTACATGGATTATTAGTAAAAGTTTTTTAAAGTGCAGAATTGTTACACTGCCTTGGTTACAAATGACATTTGCTTTTTCACAGGTTTTATGATACAGTTGTGTCACAAATCCCAACATGTTTTGTCACAAGAGGCTAATCTGTGTATTACCAGTGTAAATATACAAATGTTAAAGAGCAAAAAAGATGGTGCTCTTTATGTAAGAAATATATGAATCATTTCTACAAAACCCATTTCCCCTTGTATTGGCGTAACTGATTCAATGTATGTAGTCATATTATGCAAAACACATCAAGGAAACAAATGAACTGAAGAAGGAAGATATCTGGGAAAGTCAAAGCTCCTTCTTTTATCATAAAGATTGTCAATGACTGACACATTTGAGAAAGGAAAAAATGTAATTGGAGATTGAGCACATTAATTATTTCATTAATATATTAAGATCTACTAGCAAAGTTACTGAGACTACAAAGAAGTCCCTTAGAAAGGAACTTGGAAGGCTGGATTTAACCTTTCAGCTATTTCTATAGTTAAAAACAGCATCGAGGGAAATTCAGGCAGAATACTTCTCTTTATCTTACTAAAGGAAAAAATCTATCAAACTATGCATATTTCCTGCCCTTCTTATATAAAAGCTCATTTTATTTTAAAACTTTGGAAGTAATTTACAAAGGGGAGTTTTTATCTTAGCAATAGTACCCACTTGAAATATTCAAAAGATTTTTGAACTGGGAAAACTAGATATTGCTATACCCATGTTTTAAAGAGATCAGCAACATAATTATCTTCTGTTTGTGTAAGACTTTAATTCTGAGAGGGGCTTAATTTATAATCCCCACTTAAAACACAGTTTACAGATATTCAACACAGAAGGATGACCAGAATTAAAATGGGCCACAGATATATGATCAGAAGCACTGTACAAGCATCTTGTTATCCCTCTGTCCCCAGGATGGCAAGCCCTCATACAGCTTATCTAGTTTGCCTAGATTTACAACACTGCCTGGGGGTGTTCTAGCCACAGTATCAGTTATCTCCCAGTCTAAGTGTCACACTCTATCCAAATACAACTTTTTTAAAGCTCTAGGATGGCTCTCTGAGCCAGGTAACAGATCTGTTTTTAACAGCTCAGTGAGAGGCTGCATCTTGTCATCATGGGATGAAACACAGCAGATCATCAAAAACGAGTAGCACTAAAAAGAGGTTTTTCTTTATTCGCTCGGGTCAACAAGTCCCTAACTGTGTAACCCGATATGAATCTGATACCTTGTGGTCACTCATTTAGTCAAAAGACAAGAAACAATTCTGGCACATGTATGAACCACTTCTGTAAACTGAATGGCTGGGAAAGGTAATGCCTTTCGCTGAAACGAGAATGTTCCTTTTACCAGTTAGCTCTCTTTTGTGAACTACACCCTTAAGGAACATAGAAACTGTTGGGGAAAAATGAATGTGCAACATTTCAATAGTAAGGTAATTGAAAAAAGAGCAATTATCAGAGACTGGAAATAAACAGTCCTTTGTATTAAGATTTTTCTAATCCGATGTGGAAGGGAAGTTTAGATGAAAGTTTGTGGAGTAACGGTAAAAAGCTGAACCAGACTTTACCTGTTCTCAACAAAACCCTCAAAAAGACTTCAAATACACTCAATGTTTCTCAGACTAGGAACACTAGAGAGCTGACGAGAAAACTTTGAATAGAGAAGCAATTTTTCAAATACATTAACTCTTAGATACTTAAAGACAATATTACTAACAAAGATTTTGATTTTATTAATATTTCAGAGATTCTTGTTTGGCCAAAAGTGTGAGTTCAGTGGAAGATTAATAGCTGACTGTCTGATGAACATCTACTAAAGTCAGCAACAGCCTTTTCATCTTTTTCCATATATTCTAAAACAGACCCTTAAGAAGAACGCAGAAATTAGGCAAGCAAAACATTAGGGCATATTCAACAAAAGAAGAGAATGAAAAATGTTACAAAACGAAATATTTATACTGTTTTATTCAATTTAAATAAAAAGGATTATATCTGAATTTTAACATTCTTTGTGCAGTTTGTCATTCAAATATAATAAATGGCTTAGTGCATGTGAGCCAAACAATGAACTACTTTATCTTTTATTATCCAAAATGAAGTAAATACGAATTGTAAACATCATGAAAGCTGGAAGAGAGCCAAAAAGAATCAAAAATTTTCAGTTTTAGTACAGCACAAACTTGAAAACAATAAAAGTAAAAATACTAATTATAAATGTATATTATTTAAAATACAACTGTGAACTTTCCTTTCCTCCAAGTACATTTAAAGTCTTGAATAGCCTAAGTTAAAGTAATTGAAATTAATAACCCCCAAACCACAAGAACTCTTGGTCTAGATCCCACTCCTTTGAGACAAGGACAGTTTTAACCTGCCATCTTGTGGATCAATAGCATCCACCCACCAAGCACACCTGAAACCTGTGTCCTGCTGCTCCTCTTTCAACAGATGCCATGTTATAGTAGGAGTCTGCACAGCTTTTAGCAATGAGAGCCTCCACTTTTTACAATCCCCAGCTGTGAACAAAACATGAAGAGCCACAGTAAAGGGACACTGCTATCGGCCTCTGAAGTGAAGTCACCGTATTAAGTAAAGTTTGTTTGGTTTTGTTCTTTTTTTTCATGTACACACAAACATGCCACTGTGTGGTGAAAACAGGGTGTGAACTTTTACTGCATTTCAGCTACTCCACAAAATCACTGAAGTCCAAGAGAAATAGTAAGTCCAGTGGAAATAGCTTCATCTAGCTCAACAGAGAACTTGTTCTTCCAATACAGGGACCTCAGCCACCAGGACCATTTCAGTCTCCCTTGAAAAGAAGTTAAGCTACTTTGCACTGCTCATCACAGATACCTGCTATGGAGAAGGAAATGCAGAATTTGTCTACCTATGCAGCAACTCGTTCTTGCTTCGATTCCTCTGCTTCCTCTTCAGAGAAGGTTAGTGAAACTCTTAAGATGAGTTTTCAGTTTGCTATGCCAGAGTTCAACAGTCTCACAATCTCTGGGACTGATCCTGCAATCTTGGCTCAGACAATTTTTTTTCTTTTTTTAAATTAAAGTCAATAGCATATTGCCTGAAAATAGATTCAGGGTTTCTATCCAGTATGAACACATTTTCTTAAAAGTTAAATGTATTATTTAAGAGTTAAAAAAAAAAAGGACAACACATACAAATATCAGGAAGACACCAGTGATCAGACAGCTCATCAGTTTGTCATTCTTCACAAGAAATGGCAGCATAATCCCTGTCCAAAAGCCCTTTCCAACTCCAGAAATGGTGTACTAAAGAGGTAACGAAACAATAACAGGACTAGTGGCAAGAACAAAGTTCAATAATCAATGCAGTCTAGTGTGAATGGCAGATGAGGTGAAAGCATGTTATTTATGTAGGGATAAATAAAATACTACATTTTAGAATAACTTTTGCATCAGCTCAAAGCAGAAATAAGTCCTCAGAAAAGATAGAATCAAAAAATTATTAAGTTCATGAGACAGGTCAGGAAAAGACCTCCATACAAGAAATTGTGATGGATGAAAGCCCAGAGAGATGTGTGAAAGAAAGATGAAACAGGTACAAAGATAAGAGAGCAAAACTGGATAATGGTGGGAATGAAAACAATAGTTAAGTAGGAAAGCAAGGACAAATAATTAACTTGATATGGTAATTTCTTCCATGAATACAAGTAAATAAAATGGAATCATAAAGACTGTTGATAGAAAATTTTATGTCATAATGAGGGCAAAGTATCATCCCTTGGGAAAGTACTTTTTGCTATTTAGACCAGCTGAAAGCTCTGCTTTTGCTTTCCAACAATGCCAGAAGATGACAACACTATGGCATACTCCTGATTGCATTCTCATGCTTCTGGGTAATAAAATCACTGTTTAAGCTTTGTTGGCAGGCATGTCTGTTCTCTCCAAACTATATAAATGATCTAGTAAACAACATGATAAATAAATTGCTATGGTAAGATATGCCAGTCTTGAATACAAGCCAGGTTGCAAATTGTATTGCGGCATTATCTGTAAGAGTTCAGATTTAAAGATACAAAAAATGACACCTACATGCATTATTCTGCTACAAGCTGGCAAAGAGAAATAAGAGGGAAAGAATGGCATACTGATGGAATTTAATTGTCTCTTAAACTACAGTAGCTTCTCTTAGAGGAGCAAACACGGAAATAGTGAACAGTGCCTTCCTCACTCCTTCATTTTCTATGTGTATATGTAGAATTAAAATAAATGATTGTTCATACAAGGGCAGAGTAACAGTCTGCAATAAAAATACAGAGCCTGGTCGTGTGAGGCGGCAAGTAATTTTCTATCCAATTGCAAGTGAGAGACAAGGATGGTTGCTACATTTCAGAGTAATATTCCTAGATTACAAACCAACTTTCAAGACCCAGAATCATCAGCCAGTTATGACACAAGGAGAACATTAACTCTCATAGTGAAAGACATGACATTTTATGGAGGAAGATGCATCAGAAGTCACAGGGACCACTGCAGTCTGGATCCCTGATCTGAACAAGAACTCATTCTTCCCTTTGTTTTTTCATTTGTTCTGAGATTCCTGTTTCACCTTGGTGTCATCTAGATCCTCCTTTTTCACACTTCCCTCGCTTTCCTACAATTGCCTGACTTACTGGTACTTCATCTTAGAATTTTGCTGACCTATGCTATCAATGATATCCTCCTTTTACTGAATGCAAAGCAGAATGAATTAGAAGAATGAACAGGCAGTGAAAAGAAGATGAAACAGAGTGATGATCAGGACCATTACAAGGAGCTCACAGCATCTCTGACTATGTGAAATACTAGACAATGACTACACAAGGCAGCATATTAAACAGAGGCATCTGAAAATGTGCACAAACAACATACATATCTCCCCAGACGACATTTGCAAACTTTTATCTAAAATGTAAAACCAAGATACATATAGGCTTTTGACCAAACAGTTGAGTATCTTCTGCAAAATGATGCATATTAGCAAAAGAAAAGGGTACTCCCACGGAGACAGTCTTGAGGAAAAGGCTTAGAACTCACAGTTCCAAAAGATAAGTAGTTTGCTTGAAGTGTTGATTACATGAGGCCTAGGAGGAAAAGCACAATTTTCTCCTTTTTCCTCAAACAGATGGCTGTAACACATCTCTGATCATCAGAGCTCAGCCATTCATAGTACAGGTATGTACTAGATATTCAGATATTCTAGAACATCAAGCTGAAAGAATTTTCAATGCATGATTTTTTACACTGCTTGCAATACACTATGCCTGCCTTGAGATGATCATGAGGTGTGACTGAGATTTTCCTTTTTTTTTTTTTCTATATATATATTGGTGAAGAACGAGCAGTTTCAAGCATACTACAAAGCTCAGGAATGGGAAATGTAAAGAATGACAGACACGTTCATAAAGTTCTGATCCTTAACCCCTTACAGACCCAAGTGGACACCACTTTTCACAGCTTTTTTCAACACGTCTAGAAAATAGTCTCCATTTGCACTGTTTGATATAGAATTAGATTCTAGGTGATGACATGCATTGGCAGTATATGAATTCTGTAATACAGTTTTGTGGCCTTAGCCTGTGCAACACCAGCATCTTGAGCACTCAGTGAAAGGCAGGAAAACAGAAGTCAGTGGAGCAAGAACACTCAGGTACAGTCTTACCCTCTGCCACTCCAACCCTGTATCTTATTCTTTCGGCCTGGTGTCTTAGCAGGTGCATCAAGTCTTCTCCCCTGCACCTCTGAAGAATGATAGCTTCTTTGTCCTAATGAACAACCCAAAGTTCAGCTGTTGGGAAAGGCCTTCTTTGAACCAGCTTGAATAGAGAGGACAAAAGGGGCAAGTGAGAGCAAAATGCAGTTTCCTGCTCTTGGGATGTTTGGCTAAAAACTAGAGACTAGAAGAAGTAGCATATGCTATATAAAAAAAATAGAAGGCAAACACCATGGAACATGTGTAAGAAGCCTCCAGGGCAACCTTCGTATTTAAAGGACATTTTAAATTACTAAAAAGGTATTTGGTATAGTTCTGGTGGGCTTTCAGTAAAAGCCCGCATCAGTAGGTAAAGCCACCTTTGCCGACTATTTAAGTTGGGCTTAGCTGTGCTAACATCTTGAGAGCTTTTCAACCATTTGCAGCACATATCTATTTTAGTAATCTGTGTTTATTCTGTGCTGTTTACATGAAGTCTCCTTCAGCCAAGACTTGTGGCTATGCTGGATACTATTTCAGACTATGCCAGTTCAAAACAGTAAGACTCTAAAATGACCTGGTCAAAAGAATTATGCAGAAACTTGACTGACAAAAGTGTGTTTGAACCAATTATGTTGAAATAGTTTGAGAATTTGCAACTTTTGCTATAAAAATCTAGTGACAAATCAAAATACAAGAGAGATTAAAATAAAGAATGATTTGCACTGTATCCCCTGGAGTTTTGATACAGCAACATAACTAAACATGGACCATTACTTTGCAATTAGCTACTGAAGAACAAAACACAAGGTTGTAATTCCCACAGCAGTTTGTAAGTAGAACTGTTGGCAGTTTATCAAAATAGGTCCTTTTGCATTATAGAATTAGAAATGTTTTGGGTTAAAAAACATATCACTCATTTTCATAAAAACTAGTATGAGAGAATTCTGAAGTCAGTTTTTGTAAAGCAAATAATACTGTACCAGAAGGAGACAGAAAAAGGATGTTTACTTGACAAAGTCATGTGTGTTACTGGCTCGCTTTGATGTTTCTGGCCACTCTAAGCAGTCATAAGCAGTTTTCAGTCTTCATGGAAGGTGCTCCATGTATGATTATCCCTCACCACCACATCAACTGTGTATTCAGTCTAGTTTTCAGACTTGAACTGACCCTTGGGCCATGCCTACTCAGAGAGCATCGATACCCAGAGGAGTAACATAAGGCAATCAGATTTTTGTATTACAAAATAAGTGAAAAAAGGGGAAATAAAAAGGTTTAAATGCAACATCATTCTTATCTAGGGATTTGCTGTCTTTTGCCAAAACTTAGACAGGAACTATTTCCTCTGGGTACACACAGAATGTCCTTTACCGTGATTCTTTCAAACAACTATCCCCTTGCCTCACAGATCCCCCCCAATAAAACCACTTGCTGTCATTTGTTGTTCCTCATTCTTGAACTTTGGCTCTTCTTGTCAAAACAAGTTTTGCAGATGGAGGAGACTGAATAAGAGATAAAGTCATGAAAGCTAACAATCCTGTCATTGTCTTTTGACAACTCTTGTGCATCTGCAGAGGATGGGAAGTCTTGTGATATTTTTCTTCTATCCTTACTTCCTCTTATGGAAGTTCTCAATTAACTGCTATATCCATAGAGTAAATAGTGAACCCAACGTACAATAGCCAAATTATTACACAACATCACCAAATCATAACAGATGGTGCTGAGGGTATTACATACTAGAAATTATATTTATGAAGTTACAGCCAAACATTTTAGATTTCTAGTGTTTCCTAGGAATATTTGGAGATCATAATATCCGCTTATTATTTACAGTGGCCATACTACATAAATTTACACATATGAAATGTTCATATTTTGACACCAAGTACAACCCTGAAAAACTCATTTCAGGAAAATGATAGAACATTCAGCATAAAATAATTCAATGCCACTTAAGCATGTATATATACATGGTAAGAATTCTTTGTATGAACAATATATCCAAGTTAACCTAATAAGCAGCAAAATATCTTTTAATATATTATGCATATTAGAGATACACAGTTCACTGACTATAAAATCTTTATGGTATTATGAATTAAGAAGGAAAAAACCCAACAAAACAAAGCCCTAATAAGTCAAGCAAAATGAAAGAGATAAATAACCAAGCCACATAACTAAGAAGAGGAATTTTTAACAGCTTTCTTGTTTGTAATTTTCTGTGGTGTTGCTAACAGCAGAGAGGAAGAAGAGTTTAAATGACAATAGCTTCTCTTTTTCCATTGTATAAGCATTAATTGTACTACAAGATGAACTGAAGTCTGCATTTCAAATAGAGATGTAAATTATATGCTATATAAAACCCCAAAAGGAATGTATTCAACCACAAATTAAACTCTGAATGCCATATACATTTTCTACGAGTTTCAAAGTAAATACACCAATTAAAACAGAAGTTAAAATTATCATACTGGAAATTAAAACAAGAACTTCAGGTTCTAGAGGCAGACTTTTTGACCTCCTTCTGATTTTGGAACAGCAGTGTCATTCAAATCTCCCATACAGTTAATTCTAACAGAAATCCTGTGTATTCGAATATGCATTTTTTAACTCTACACAGAATAGTCATGACTGAATTTATTGTAACTTCTTCATTAGCAGAAACCTTAATTCTTATCAGTGTTGGTTTAGATAAGTATAAACAAATTAGTCTGTAAAAATTAGTTTACTTTAACTCAAATGCAAGTTTAAAAAATCTACAAGCAATCATGAGAGTTTTGCACAATGTCATTACTGGACTGAAAGATCCTAAAAGTAACATTTTCACATTTATGCAGCCCTATAATTACATTATAATTCTGTTAAATTTGATTCTGTTAAATCTCATCTCTGAACTCCTGCATTTACAATGCTCAGTCTGAAGACAATTGCAAACACCTTGTTATACAATTTGCTCAAAAATCCTGTCAAGTATTACCAGCTATAACACCATTCAAATGTACTCTAGGTGTGTTTTAAATCTATCTAGGTTAAAAAGAATCAACAATTAAACACATACAGGGAACCATTCTGGGTACATAGTATGTTTGGATATCTTTTTCTCACCCAGAGTCTGAATAGATCGCTTAGCTTTGTTTATAACAATGATTTTGAAGTTAGAGTTTTGAGGATCCAGCTTTTAGGAGTGTGCACCCAGTCTCCGTTGAGACTTGGGGATCCAGCAATTTTGAGAACCAATGTCCATGTGTTCTTTTTAGCACAAATAGTAAAACTTCTGTTTGCTTATATTGTGTAAGACTGAGTGACAAAACAGCAACTTAGAAGGCAAATTCTTACTGAAGCATAAAAGTTACAGATGCAAAAATGGCTTAGCAAGTCTCCTGCTGAGATCATACAACAGGTTACTTGAGGACAGTCTGGCTGCTGACTGAGACTTCTGAGACTTTTCTTTTCTAGATTCTGCTAAATTATCCTAGCTAGTGATTTGGTCTTATAAATATTTAGGAGCATCTGCTTTGCTTTTTAAGAGAGATGAAATCTGGAATTTCCCTTTACTCCTCATAGTTTCAAGTGCTAATTGGTAGGATCTTTTTGGAAGGTGGATACTGAGGAATAAACTCCATTCCTGCAACTATGTAGAACATTGTTATACTGCTCTTGGTGACTGCCCAAGAGAATGCACCTATTATGTGCTCTGTTCGCATTCATAACACAGGAACTAGTGTTCCTCCAAATGATCCATTTTTTACCCACCTCACACTGCATGGAGCAGCCCAGGAACAAAATCTCAGAGACACTCGTGGCACTTCTAACTTTGGACACAACTCACCTACATTGTTCATAATTAGAATCCTACAGCCACAACAAAGAGAACTGGCTGACCAGTGGCACTGCCTGTCAGTATCTTCCAGCAAAAAACGGAAAGATTTAAAAAAAGATAAAAAAATGCTGAATGGGGGTCAAAGTTCTGAACTATGCTGGTTTAGATTTTCATCTGACAAGCGCAAGTAAAAAGGGCAGCAAACATGCACCCTCCTTTCTTCCTCCCAGCTTTTAAACTTGGTCCTGGGGCTTCCTTTCTCACCACTTTAGCATGTGTTCAGAAGCCTCAAGGTTCAGAATCAACACAACTGTGGGACCTGGCACAAACATCATGTTGAGGACAAAAAGAAAATCATGTACAAACATCCATATAATGGCAGCAGAGAGAGCTCAGAAGATTTTGAAATTGTGCCTCTAACTGGGAAGCATGAGCTACGACGTCTAAGCCTGATGTAAAGGCTCCACAGAAAAGACAACTATTCTCCACAGAAGCCTCAATTTTCTGTGCCTTTGTGTTGGCAGCACTGACCTTTAAACAGTGCATAAGTAGACTGAAGGATGCAATTACACTCCTGTACTCAGCATTTTAAATTCATATCTAGAATACTGCATCCATCCTTGACCTCTCCTACACCAGAGATATTTACAGATTGAAGTGAATTCAGTGTGGTGTCTCCAGGGGCAGAAGCACTTGCCCTTTAAGGAGAGGCTGAGGGAGCCTGGCTTGTTTAGCCCAGAGAAGAGATGGTTTTGGGAGATCTAACAGCAGTACCCAGTACTTACAAAGAAGTTAGTGAGAGGACAGAGACCGCTCTTCACAGCACTGTATGGCACAGGGTATGATACATTCAACTAAAACAATGGATGGAAAAAACTCTCTGTCACAAAGACTGTCAAATACTGGGGCAGGTTGCGCCAAGAGGCTGCAGAACTGCCATCCCTTTAAGGTTTTCAAGATTCAGCTAGAGTAAAAGCCCTGAATGATCTGGTCGCTATTGACCTTGCTTTGAGCAAGAGGTCGGCTTAGGTCATCTACTGAAGTTCCTTCCATCCTGAACAATTCTGGTAACACCAATAAATGGGCACACATCCCTTTCACTTCTTGGCTCTCCAATCACCAACCAAACCTCTTGACTGCTCAACAGTAAGAAAGTGAGTCAACCTTTAATGACTTTTGAGTATCTAGAGAGTACTGGCTGTACCACAATTGTGAACTACCAAAGGAAAATTGTATCATTTCCTATAAAGTATATGGAACTGGCTATACAGACATGCTCAATTTGTCTGGTGTCATTTTGGACTTCGGTGCAGCTGGCCACTACACACATCTGGGGTTGGCAACTCCAGTTTTGATGCTTAGCCCAAGGGTCTCCTTGTCTGTGAGATGAAAAGTGCTTGTCATTTCCTCTTGTCCTGTGGGGTAGTGTTCGCCTTCTGCTGCAGCTGCTGCTGTAGCCTTCCCACTGTGAGAGCCTGGTCTGGCTCCCAGTGTGGCCTGTGTATTTTGGAGACAGCATTCTCTGTGCATAGGCCTAGGGTGCAATATGATGACACAAGCTCTGCAAGTGCTACATTATGGACATGGGAGGGGAACTCTACTTACTCTGAGCAAAGTAATTCTGGAAAATGAGATCAGCCAAACTCTCAGAGAGTCCACACAGGTAAAGCATCTGCCTGACTTTAGGTTCTTCCTCTGGCATTCCAGATGAGTGCAATGATGCACTCCAAGACTAATAAAGCGTGGACACTTCGGTTTTTATGTTCAGGGTGAACCAGGACTATATAAGTCCAACCCACACATTTCCATGAACAAGTTATATATACCTCTTGAAAAGCACCATTTAAAAAAAGCTTCTTCTTTTGTGGATGTATGCATGTGGAAGTGGTTTCAGTTTAAGGGCAAGTGCACAAACTGAGGGGAAGCCATACAAGGAGCAGCTGAGGTAATTTGGCTTATTCAGCCTGGAGGGAGACCTCATTGCAGTCTACAGCTTCCTAGTGAGGGGAAGAGGAGGGGCAAACACTGATCCCTTCTCCATGGTGACCAACGACAGGACCTGAGGGAACAGCATGAAGCTGTATTGAGGGGGTTTAGGGATATTAGAAGAAGGTTCTTCACCCAGAGGGTGGTTGGGCATTGGAACAGCTCCCCAGGGAAGTGGTCACAGCACCAAGCCTGTCAGTGTTCACGCGGCATTTGGACAACACTCTGAGACACATGTTGTGACTTTTGAGGGTGGTGCTGTGCACGGCCAGGAGTTGGACTCAATGGTCCCTGTGGGTCTCTTCCAACTCAGAATATTCTGTGATTCTATGATTCCTTATACCCAGACATACATTCTTTGGGGACTTACATACTAACTCCACTCTTACCATGGCTAGTGGGTGTCATATTTTCCTGATAATCTTCCCAAAACACTGTTAAGAAACCTCTTGAAGAAGGGCCTGATCCTAGAGACAATCTTCTTCACACAACTGCCTGGAACAGTCAATGTACTCAGTAACTTTAAATTATATTAATTTAGGCCCTAAGAAAGAAAATGTGATAAAAACAAATTTATGAAAATCAACAAGGGGAAGTACATCAAATGAAGTTGATATACAGGATAATCTTAAAAAGAATTTGACCAAATTAGTTGTAATCAAGTTCACCGAATTGCTCACAGTTCATAACTGTTAATGTTATTTTTGAAAATATATACTTTTACTTAGAAAAAAAAAAGAAGCACTTTGTAGCTTATTTTTCAACAGACATTGAACTAAGTTCAATACAGAAACAAAGAAACATTGCTATTTTACAGGTCACAGAGCAATGTACATAACTTGCTTGAAGTTGCTCAACCTGTCAATGACATAGCTAGAAACAGAAGTCAAAACTCAGAATCACTGGATTCTCAACTTCAGAACTTTTTAGAGGGTAGTTTTAAAAATTTAGACATCATTATCTTGCCATATGAGTATGTGGAACTTCATATGTGTGGAATTACCTTGACCACAAAGACTTTGCTGGGTGGTTTCTTTGGTTTTATGCAGACTGAAAAAAAGGCATATAAAAGAAACATTTCAACAGAAACAGTGTCAATGCTGTCAAAATGCAGCTCTGGGAAATAAACAGAAAGCTGTAATTCATACTGACTATTCAAAATCTCATCAGAAAGTTGGATACACAGATTCTAACTGTCCATGCTACTGAATAAGCAGAATCAAAAGCACCAGTAACTGCAAATCTGCAGGAGCTGAAGTAATGTCTGAATAACCACCCTTCCAAATATCCTCATGTTATCCTTACCAGATTAATCAGTCTTCTCATTGCATGTTCATGCGAGCAAATGCATTCACAGGGATCAAATCCACCTTCTGCCATGGCTCTCTGGATAAACCTCAACTTGTCTGTGAACACCTAGGAAGAATAAGAATAAAAAGACAATGAACTCTTTTTCAACTGACCTTATTTTCCAGAGACTCACACATCAAGTTTCAGTTCATTTAATGCCAGGGTGAAAAAGCAAAACAAAGCAGGGTAATCCTATTATTCCTTTGGCAGTATGAATGAAGAAGTCTGGTATGTGCAGTTACATTTTGATGTTGCTGAAAACACTGTCTCACACAAATTTTTTTTGCAAGACTGTGTGTGTCTCCCCTGGGTTTTCTCACATACCACAATGAAATACATCCTAACAAACACAAAGCACAAAGATTAAATTCTTGTCTCTCGTCTGCACAGTGGGACTCTTAAGTGTACATATACAAATTGAAAGGTCAGGGGAACTTGTACTCCTAAACTCTAATAAACTGCTGGCATTCTCCCTCCAGATCAATGTACAGGAAAATAATTTAAAACTCAGTAAGTTCTTTGCTAAAGGGAAACAAACATCTTTGTTGTATAATGAAAGCAAGCAGCAGGGGTACAAAAGTGAATGTACTTGGAAACACTTTAAAAATGGAGCTATGCACACTAATTTTAGATCAAAGAAGTAGCTTAATCACTTAGCAATACAGAATGTTCAAAGAAACTGTAATGGACATGGTAGGAAATCAATTCTAGATTATTCACCTGCTAAAACCGCTTATACCAGACATGTCAGGCACGTTCAAATGTATGTTTACTATTTACCAATAACTTATCAGTGATTGAATTGAGGATCAAACCGTGCGGCAGACTGCAAGGCATTTCTACCCTTGTGGTCAAATCTGGGATTGATTTCTCTCAAATGAGGACTCCTAGGGTATATTAGGTAGTTCTGCAAAACCATACTTAAAAAATATTTTCCACCTGCCATCAGTAAGGCTGTATTCAGAATATGTTAGTGTTGCATGCACTCGGGCTCCAATGTGACACAACTGGCAAGCTTAACAAAAGCAGCAGTGCAGAGCAGATACAACCCCTCAATTCCTGAAACAAGTACTTTATGAAGGTACCAGCCATGTGATAAGGGTGTGCTGAACCAACAAATGTGCTCTGCACTCACTGCCTATAAAAACTTACAGCCTTGATCACACATGAGCATTTTAATGTTTCACTGTCACTAGAAGAAAGAAGAATAACCTGTGTGTCTGTAAGACATCTTCACCCAACAGAATATAACACCACTACAGCTCTACACTCTTGGGGGGAAAAAAAAGCAAATGCATTTCAGAAGTCCTTCCTTTGTTAATGCCTGCTACTCTTCCGAATAAACCTTCACCATGGTGGAGAGAGTCACAGAGAAAAGAAAGTGAGAGGTATCTGTCTTAATTATGGAGTTTGAACATCAATGCCCTTAACCTGCTAGGGTCTCCACTTTTTAAAAAGAAAACTGAAAAATGAAAAAAAAAGTTGAAGTGATGGAGGAAATTCTTTTTGCCTAGATACTGAAAAGGCATAATCTGGCTATGTAGTGAGATGATGACTGAGAGATGACTTGATTATGTAGCATACAAGTACCTTTGAAAAGAAAAACAGGCCCAAGTATTGAATTCTTCAATGAAGAGGTAATCAAGAACCTCTTCCAAGGTTCTTGGAAGCTGTAATTAACCAGATTGAAAAGAAAAGCAAAGCATACATTTTTACCATCACAGTAACTGCTCAGTACAACTGCTCAAGAAACAGTGGATTTCCCACCACTTAGTGGATTCCGATATGCTTCAGTAAAATACAGGTTATTGAGTAAAGTACAGAAGCACCCAAGTTTAGATATAATGTCCTCCAATATATAGGATATCAGAGCAGATGATCTAATAACTCTTTTTGAGAATTATTGTAAGGTTACTACTTCAACTTTAATGAAATTATTTCAGAACCACTAGAACCACATAACAACACAAGAAATTTTTTAAGTACACAGTCTCCCTGAATAATACACCACACCAAGCAGAGGAGCCTTTCTAAAATTATCTTAGGATAAGGAACAGATAAAAGCACTGATTAGTAAACAGTGCAAAATAGTTTCTGTGGACATAATGTTGATATCCACAAGATGGTATTTGAACAAGTGAAGTTGCAAAAAAAAGAATTTAATTGTAACTTGAAATAATTTAGGGGTTGGTAACACATAACAATGTCACAGGAATTAACAGGCAAGTGTTTATATTATAGAAGACTACACAAAAATCAAACACCAAGTAAGAGTCATCACTGATAAAACCATGCTAACATTCTCTATGAAGCATACAAGTGAAAAAGATTAACTTTTCCCGTTCATAGTCTAATCTGCCATACAACATCATAAATTTAAGCGGAGGTGCGCTAGAAGGAATTTACCCCCAAGGCACTTGTACATGACAAATTACCTCAACGAGCTAAAGAAAGCACAGGACACATCACCAAGTAAAATTCCATCCAAGCTTTGAACAAAAGATCTCTTACAAGCTTTCACACCTTCACATGATGCTGAAACGAATCATCCTTTCTTTCCTCCAAGCCTATAACAAACTCTTTCATTGGCAAAGAACCGAAGATTGATCACGTATTTTGGGAACAGCACTAGGTTTTCCCCTAAAAAAAGATGCTAGAATTGGGTTATTTTAATATGCTTAAAACCCAGGTAAATAATTCCCCTTTATGCAATTACTTTTTGCCAGAACTGAAGGAAATAGAGATTTTATATATGTCCGCTCAGTTACAAAGAAGAGAGAAACACTCTATACTATATGATGATTTTCACTTGCAAAATGACACTCTCCTGTCTTTACTCCTCTTTAAAATATTCTTAGCTTAACTGTGTTACTTGTAATACACTTCAAATTCATAAAGTACTAAGTTCTGTAATCAGATATTAAAGTTCATTAGTGTTTTGTGACCCTGCCTAAGAATAAGAGACTAGTATTTTTATATACCACAATGCAGGATTTCTTGGCTCCACTGCGTGCTCTTAGGCAGCCTGTTTATATCAAAATCCTGTTCCAGGATTGCAGTGTGCTTCCTGCCTGCCTCCCGGTACTTGCAATTGTCTGATCTCGCGTCAGCAGCTAACTTGTTCTGCTCAGCTCTGACCTCTTTACTGTGAGTCACACAAGCTCTCCACCTTTTGCAAATACAGTTGTTCTACATACAATCTATCACAGAAAATGGGAGTATGTGCTCTATTCTTTTCCTCCTGACTTGCAGAAAGAAATAAAATGCTTATAATTCTACTTTACTTATTTTTCCTGTATGTTTTTCTGTTTATCATCACCTTGTTTACCTTGGAGTTGATAAAGTTGGTTTATATCAGTTGGCAGGACCGCAGCAATTGCTAAGGCTATGATGTCAAATACCTGTAAGTCCTCTGACTGGCAGTGTCTTTTACTTAACTTAAAATTACCAAATTGTGGGTTGGCCATATTACTGCTAGCACAGTATTTAAATCACGGGGTTTACAAACAGCTGGAAGACATAGTCAGTAAATATGCCAAAGCTCTCTATGATAACAGCTGAGAAGATATCTATTATGGTCTCCAGACTAGCAAACTGATAGAGAGCATAATAAAGGAGAGAATTAGTAAACATGGACAAATATGATGTACCATCAGAGAGTCAGTATGACCAGTGTAAAGAGGCCCACAGAGGTAATCATAAATAGAATGGCTGAAGTTAAAATACCATGGTCAGAGTTTGAATTACTGTAATTAAGGAGAAAAGTGGAGGATGGTCTCTGATGATTTAAGTCAGAAATAAAAGCCCCTCATTACTTTTTGACTTGAGTATCTATGTGAAATTGTAGCCAGTGAAGCCGTATGGAAAATATTTCTAGTCTCTCATGATTTAAAAAATAGCATTCTCCATTCTAGTAACTATTGTAAATTGTTTCTTTTACTATCTTCCCCACTCCCAGCTCTACAGCAGTGTGTTATATTTTATATACCCTACTATCAAACTCACAATCTTTATGGCTACAATCCGGCTGGGGGGGTTGTGCCTGGAGACTGTTCTGTCTTTTGAATTATTGCAATGACTATACATTATTTCCCAATTCTGCAACACCGGTCCTGAGTAAATAGCATGCAGCTGGTGAGCTCTGGGAGACAGAAATTATACTCTGCCTTGCTCCGCTGTAATAATTACAAAATTGAATTCCTTTCTATCATGAAGCCAAACAAGAATTTTTGTCCATTTTCCATGTGCTAGATGCCCTCCAATGTGATTCTAATATGATGCAGATTAGCAAGACTGTCAAAGTGTACACATTGGTCATCTCTACTCCTTGGTATAAAAAACTGTAAAAATATTTATCACTCCAGTATTTGAACAAACACTCACTTTATATGATACATAAATCAGAGTTACTACAGATTTATCATGGACTAAACCAGGCATCTTCAGCATCAAAACATTAAGCTCATTAACTCTTTTCTTTCCTGGATCCAGGCACTTAAAATGTAGACTATCACAAATATGATACATACAATGGCTGAAGATTCCCCTGCTAAGAACTATTTTCACTGTATTGCTATTTTCCTGTAGACTGAAGGTAAGAAATCCTTGGGAGCAAAAACACTTCATGGCACAGTAGGCAAGTAACAGAATCTTGCCACATTACTTTAAAGAGAAACAAAATCCTATTCTGATCCTCGCTACTGTTTTTCAGTCAACTGTAATAACTTGGAACACAACTGTCAAATACCTCTAAGAAGCCATCAAGTTAATTTTGCTTCTGAGTTCAGTTTGGGAGAAGTGTGGCAGGACAAATGAAAATATTGCTCTGCCTCTGCAAGCATTCTGAAAAATTATAAAGGGATAAAATAGCACAAGCCATACAGAAAGCATGAATGATTCACTGCCCCAAAGATAAAATGCTCATTTTGATCTTGCTGTCAGAGGCGGAAACCCTCTCTCCTATACTCGTCCATTATCTACTAAAGTATACAGGCTTCCTTAAAAATTATGTGCTCCTTTGCCTTTTTACCTGCATCTAAGCCATACTAGTATCCATGTCTTCTTACAATACCTGACCCTTTTTGTAATTCTTCTATTCACAGCATGCTCCAAATTTGGTTCTTTTGTATAATCTTATCCATCTCCAAACGACCTCCAAATATTTTCTTCTAGAATCTAAAACATCCTGTACATTGGCCTCATATAGCATAACATAACACCCTTGCAATTGTGCACATCAAGTCCTGCCCCATAGAAACTACCAGGCACTGGGACTGTGTGACCATAGTACCCATTAACTCAGGGAGTGAAAATCTGCTTCAAGCAGGAAGAGAATGGTGTGATAAGCTGCTCCTAAAGCTCCTGATCACCACTTTTACAGGTATCTCTTGTCCTCCTTGGCCACTCCGTCCCCCTTGGTACTGCTAGCACTCAAGGGGCAACTGGCACCCCAGCTGACTCATTACTGGGCATTTCAAAATGCCTCTGGGTACAAATGGTTACTCCAAAATCTGTGTCTAATCCTGCCTCTTCTAGAGAGTGGACCCACTGAACCCTGCCTAGTCATACAGCGTCAAATTCAACATCTGTTAGTTGTACAGTAAAATAACAGATAAAGGTATACGCAGTAGGGCAACATTGTTTACTAGTGACCAACTAACCAAGGGAAGCCAAAATATTCCAAAACAGTGAATCCCAGAGAAACTCAGAATTTTCTGTATTTGTTGCATAATGCATTTTCCTGTTTATTTCCATCTTTTATAGTATTTGTACTTCATGCACATCCCACCCTACCACAGAATCCTGAGTGTTCTGTTACTCTTTTGATGAGCTACCTACATCCAAATCACTAGCCTATTCTTTATCTTCCCATTATTTCGGTGGTACAGCTAAACTTTGTGAGTAACACAGGGCAAGGAATTTTATCCACTGATTTCTGCATCATGTGTTTCTTTAGACTGGATTGGAGCACAGAGGGGGAAAATAATATGCATGGATTTTGGGGTTTTCTCTTTAAAAAGCCAAACAGATGTATGTGTACATAGGACTGGCTGATTTTACCTGCACATAGCTTTGTGAAATTTCTAGTTCAATTGCTACTACCAGAAATGCAACACATTTCCTATCACCAGAGCAGTATAAAGGAGGAACAAGACAAAAATGGTAGCAGAGCCATTAAAAAAGCAAAGGAAGGCAAACTAAACACTGGATAAAACTAGAGGACAGTGTAATGAAACAAAAGCATTAGTAGTTGAATAGGGAAGAAACTTCATAAAAGGAACTACAAGAATAGGGAGAAAAGTAAAGAGAAAAATAAGCAGTACTTTAAAATAAATAAATGCTTTTCTGTCTGAAGTTAACAGGGGCATGATTCTAAGACAATAGAACCCACACTAAAAACAAAGACACCACATTAAATCAAAATTAATCCAGAAGCCAAGGGCCTGGCATAAGTAACCAGTGGAGGTGGTCTTCATTTTTTATAAAAAAGTTTTAAATTGTTGGGGGTATAAAACAAGCAAAAATAATCTCGACGTTTTCTAGGAAAACTTCCTTTACAAAGCAACTTCCTCTGTTCAAACAAGGCTAAAAATAGCTTCTGTAAAGAAGAATCTTGTATACAAATTGATACTAATTAAAACATTCCAACAATACGTTCTCCTCTATTACTGTAATTTAGATAGTTCAAGTAAATATTCCCTCATAGAACTAAACTCTGAAACATGGCAACATTATATTTGGCTTTTTTATAATGTTGATTTTTAATCCCTTTTATTAATAACCCAAGAGAAGCTCTCTCTCATCATCTCTTTCACACTTACAGCTGCATCCTATTTTTACTGGAACAAATACTATGACTCTCATCGGATCTAGTGCACCAGGATCCAGTAGTTCTGCATGATCACAGATCTCTACAAGACTACTGATGATCTTTTTCTACCAGGCCTCGTCCTGGGCATAAAACTGAATTTTCAGGACAAAAGAAAACCAACTGGCTAACTGGGCGGCAAAAGCAAAACAGCAGGATATGAATCTGGGTCCTGCCAGAAGGAGAGCTGCCACAGTAAAGTGTAGCTCCAATTACAGCTTTCTTCAACTAATTGTCCCAGCTCAGATCACCCACTTAGCTTTTCTAGTTAAAGGAGCTGCAATGATTTCGGTGGCTGATTCCAAAGTGAGTTCCTAGACACAGCAACACTTTCATGGTATAAAGCAATCATCTCCACTCTCCTTATAATTCCAGGGGGTGGGGGGAGAGCAGCTGGTTTTGTACTTGAAAGCATCAGCATGTCTCCCTGGACTTCCAGCTGTAGCCTAATGAGTTGGCAAGTATTTTTTTTCACTACGACTTTTCTCAGGATAATTAACAAGATCTAAGATGAACTCTTCAATGCAGATTAAGCTAAGCCAGTTCCTTTCCTCATGGAAAAGTCAGTGCTTACCACACACACAGATGGAGGCAACTGGTGGAGTTCTTGTTGGATTCAACAGAGACACCGAGTTGACTGACACTGGTCAAGTAGGAGCTTGAGACCCCAGTAGGAGCTCCACAAGAGAAATGCTCACCCAGCCACATCCTGCTCAAGGCATACTAGTTGGGTAACTTTGCTACTGTCCCACAAATCACCTTGAAAGTAAACAATGAATTAATTTTCCAGTGTCATTCATCTGGTGTTTTTTAAAAATGCAAACATAATAAAAAACAACTCCATAAAAACAGGACAAAGTCAAAGAAACTAAGAAATGCTGAGCCGGTCACTGAAGGATACTACGGTGACATCTGAAATCAAGGAAGGAGCTTTTGAGCAGGGACAGACTTGAAGCTGAGAAGTAAGCAGTAGAAGTCTCCCTGATGTTTTTTTCTGGTGTTCTTACAGGACTACTAGAACTGACTACTACTAGACGACTACTGATACATCCCTTGTCTCCACAGCATAACTCCACTACTGTGTGATCACCATAATACTCTGAGCATTGCTGGGTTGCTAACATTTTCACCCTGAAGTGAACATCTGGAGTTGCTTTGAGTGGGGCAGAATATTCTGAGCCAATCTGCCAACAATGCTAGCACCTAGAGCAGTGAAGCAGGAATCAGAGCATAAAAACTTCAACTACTTACAATTATGGTCAAAGCCCTTTCACAGCCAAGCACCACAACCCTTCTCAAAATCAAGTATATGAAAAAGTTCACACCTCTTCAAAGAGTGGCAGGATCTAATAAGAACCTGGCAGGGAACTTACTATTTTTGGGCTAGGCTAACCAAGGTTCAGGTACGTTGAGGTGCATCAGTTCAACACAGAATGGCGTATCAGGGAAATACAGAAGATTATTCAGACGCTTCTTTCAGCTTAGTTAAGTCTTGTCAGTGTCAAGTATAATTCTCAAATGACAAGTACCCACACACTGAAACTCCTCATTGTTCCAGTGTTGTTTCCCCCCTTCTCTTTTACGGTCAGACCCCAGTATGTCAGGACGAAGAGAGACTTCAGGCTTTAAAGGCTGTAAGGCTGATGTCAGTGACCAAAACTGAACTCCCTAAGGGAGCTAAATAAGATCCACCAAGATTAAAAAAAGCTATTTACTTATTCCCATGCAGGTGGCTCAACACTTCCTCTGGGCAACACTTGAAAAGGAGCTAATTATGCACATACAGTCATGGACCAAAAAAGCAGTCCAGCTATTTTAGAATTAATTTACTGATATTTGATACAGAATGTTATTAGCAAACTCCAGCTGTCAGCTTTGGTCATCCTTTTGTTAAAATGATGACACTTCTCTGAAAGAAATCTCTCGGAATATGAAAACTAATTAAGAGGAGATGTCAATGACACCGAACATTGTGCAAGAATAATACCCTCCTTCTGCTAAGTAAATGCTTCAGCTTCTTCTAGTGTAGAAGATTGACAATGGTCTAGAACAACAAAGTTATTCCTATTGCACTGAGTAACTAATGGCTATTAATCATTTTATTTCACATATGTTAACACAAAAAGGTGAGCTATCCCCTGTAAATTGTATTTCAACCAGTTTACAGAGCAAACTGGGAGCCCTCTCCTGTGGTCTTCAGTAAGGCAAGAACTCTCACTGACTTTCACAGCTCTTCCACCTCAATACTAAGTAGAAAACCCGGGCAAATTAGCTCACTCTCCTGCTTTTGGTTAGTGTCTCTGGCATTACAGACTGCCTCACTGCATGCTGACATCTCTCTGCCTGTTCCCAAACAACTGCCAATCTCCTAAATTCAGCACTCCTGCAGCTGTATAAGTGATGCACTGCTGCAGGAAGCAACACATATTGAACCCAAAAACCCTGCTGGAAGCACTTCTGCACCAGCCCTGCGAGGACACCCATGCTGTGCCATGCCAACCAGGGCCAAAGGCTTGTGTTGCTTTGGCAGGCCTGATTCTGAGCAAGTGGCTACACAAAGGAGAGGAGCAGACCTTCCAGGGGGCAGATCTGCCTCTGCAGGGCAGCAAGAATAAAGAGTACCCTTGCAGATGGAAGATGGCAAGAGGTGAGGATCTCATACCAGCCCCCCACAGAAGCAGAACAGAGAACCTGACTTTGCTGTTGATTACCCCACCCAAGAGATGTTTTGGGCTTAACTTTTGGGCTTCATAATACAAAACTAATCATTTACTTTTAAAAATACTGAAAAAGTATGATCCTATAAGAAACTATATGACCTACTGTGCTGGTTTTGGCCATTGAAACATGACTTTGCTTAGTGTGTAAAAGAAAAAGGTTACACTGAGACACATCAGAGTGGCCCTGAGCTAATCATGAGCAGCCGGCAGTTACCGTAGCTCAGGTGGCCTGCAGTAACTCATCGTTTGGAATTAGGTTTTTTAAAGTGTTAATCATTCAGAAATTTTTAGATACTTTGTCTCTTTGCAAAATTAAACATGAAAAAAAGTCTCTTATTCACTCTTTTACAAAAAACATACAGTTTCAAAACAAATTAAACTTTTTCCACCATATTGAGGCAGAAAATGCAGCCCTAAACCACGAGCTATGACGCTTTTTCATACTAGTATATTAAGAGTACAATTGTTTACATTACAAAATACCTTACTAAATCCTTAAAACTGTAAAAACACACTATTCCTTAATGTTACTCCGTTCACATGCAAACACAAAATTATACTGAAATTCTTTGGAATACTTTCATTATTTTTTTCTCCAGGGAAGACATATGTTTCTAATAACTCGCCGCTGAGCAAACAGATTTAACAGGGTAGCAGCGTGCTGAGAAAGATAGCAGGATTTTCAACTTTCAGATGAAAGCAGCTCTATTCCCTGGCAGCCCTACTCCTAACCTCTTTAGGCCAGAGCAAATTTTATCTGAAGCTAGCTTCAGACTTCAATGGAAGCTAGCTTCAACTTCAATGGAAGTTGAATTAGGTTTTTTACATACCTGCAGTAAACAATTTGAAGCTTATCAATTAGAATTTTTTAAATCAGTACTTATACCAGAGGGAATCTGTAGCAATTAACAGGATTTCTGGACTTGGTTATTTACATATGTTTAGCTAACAGATGACCCAGTTTTTACCAGAGAATATCATCCATCTAATTCAGTAGACTCACAGCCTAGTTTAGATTATCAAAAGGAAAATGTTATGCAAATTACACAACTCTTCCCTGCACCTACTAGCAATAGATTTTAAAATCCAATATATTAATTTGGACAACAAAAATCTATGGTACTGTTTCACAAGATCAGGATTAGTTTGCAACACACATCTTACCTTTGGTTCCACAGTTTTCACACAGAAAATAATGTATCTTTCATCTTTAGACACTTTTGTTCTACATACTAATTTGAAGCTAAGCCTTCTGACAGTCTCCATGGCTCAAAAAAGTCTTTTATATAAGAGATATAAAAATATAATAAGACTATTTCTACATTTCACAGAGCTCTCTGGTAAAATGTTTACCTAGTATTTTCAAATAGGCGTTCTTAATTATGGGTGACGTCTGATCAGTCTCATCTAGATACCAGGGTGAGGAGCCCCTAACAGCACTGTAATCAGTTGCACCGGAATTCTTGTTAAACTAAGGCTGCTCACCCCAGGAAGCTTTCTTTCACACTTGATTTAGTTCAACTGTTTGAAGACCTAACCTCAACTTTTCTTCACATCTTCATGTAGTTTCTTTCAGACAGCTGTTTTTTCCCTAAATAACTTTTTAATGTGTGAAAAAAGACATAAATTATTTTACCAAGTTGTCTAAAAATATTGCCCTGCTAAAAATAAAGATTATATTACTAACTAACAGGAAATATATGAACACAGACATGTGAATATATGAACAAAAAAGACCAAAGCTCTAATACTAGAGGTCTGTATTTGACAAAGATTCAACAAATAAAGTAAATGAGCATTGCAGCTGCTTATATAATGTAAATGGCTGGTGCTACCTTTTTGTCCAGCTTTTCTGGTTTTTTTCTGATAAAAACCTTTTCTTTCTGAGGAGAGCTCAGTGCTTTGGATCTGACATTTGACTAGAAGTTTTATAAAGTAAGAATGAAACTATATTTAGCTCCAGAAAGCCATGCTTTATAATGCATGCAAAGCTGCAGAAGCATCAGAACTAATCTTAATGTGGAAAACTTTTATCACGTGTAATTCTATCCGTTCCCACCCGAATAGGACTAATTTGTTCAATTATCTGTAAAAATACCAGTTAGACACTTAAAGGAAAGCTTCTGAAGCATATCTGTTCAATTAACAACAATGCAAATGCACTATCACTCAATCATGCCAGGGGCTGCTCCCCCAAGGATCTTCAAATCTTTCATGAAAAGCCCTTTCAATCATCACTAAGGGACCTTTTTGTTGCCCTATCCTCAGCCAATAGTATGGAATAGCTGGTGGGAATAGGGAAGAGGATAGGACCATATTTCTCCACCATACTGCTAACAGAACCACTGTTCGGTCAGCAGAAGTGAGACTAAAAGAGCTAATAGACGCTCTCATATCCTTCTCATATCCCTGACTGTATTCCTTCATAATGAGGAGCTAAGGAGTATTACTTCAAATGAAGCTCATTGGGAACTGGAGAAGCTATCTATTGATGAGTCAAGGCATACAAGCTGAAGGAGCTCTTCTGGGAATATAATTCCTTTTTCTTTTTACCTGAACAAGACTGCAAGATTCAGCTCTGTGATAGAGCCTTAGAAAGTTTTCTTAGCTTCCACTGTACTTACAGACGGTTTGGGAGTACTTAGATTTTCCAAGAAGTATTAGCGTTTTGCAGAACCATGTGCCTCATTAACAACTAGATGGATCTGTATGCATTTGTAAATTGAATCTCTAATGCAGGAAGTTAAAAGAGAGATCGTGCTTAACATCAAGCGTAGTATCAGGTATGTAAATGCAAATATGCAGTGTGTAACAGCTCATATGCAAAGGAGGCTCATGGGCTCTCTGAGCTGTGTCCCAAGCAGAATATGGCCAGATGACACTAAGTTTTATAATGCACAAATGCATCTGCCAAAACATTTTCATATTTGTTGTGATGAGGAATCTGATAAGTGTTCAAAATACAGAGAGTAAGAATCTGAGGCAGTGTTGTAAGGGCACTGTACACCTTTGCCATTCATATGCATTTATAAAAAGAGAAGATCTTGCTACTTTCATTGTACTGGCCCTGTGAAGTCTCATGATATTGTTAGGTCAAATTCTGGTATGACAAACTTCAGCAGAGACAAAACTTGGTCTTTAAGAATGTATGTCAAGTACCTATAATATCTAGGATGGAAAATTCTGAAATACAAACATAATTTTATTACACACCTATTATGCAAATAACATTCACACACCACTTATTCTGAAGTTTAAATATAAGAAAGTAGGAAATGAGAAGTTAATAACAAAACCAGAAGTCAGTTAGAAACTAACTTTCTCCAAAACCAAATACGAACATTTTGAAAGCAGGTAAAATAGTTTAAAAATTATTAAAACATAATGAATTTTTTAAAATGTAGAATACTTCTTTAATAACAATTGTATTATTCTCATTTTTCCCTTAGAATCAAAGAACATGGACTGCAGAATATTGCTCATGTAACTGGGCCATGCAGTTTGGAACTTAATGGACTTGATTGTGGTTCATGTCAGGTGTTGCAATACCATCACAATGTGCACAATATCAAGAATTTAATAGAATCTCGTCTATTCTATTTATTTCTATAGTCAGCAAAATAATATCCAACGAGGCTAAAAAAGATGCACCCAGAGCTACAAAACTGCTGCTACCATTATCTCAGTTCTACAGCAGACGTCAGGACTTATGGTCCTGAGTGGGTCAGAGAAGCACGTGCAACAACACAGTGTGGAATTACCAATAACACATCCAGTATAACTTTGACGTTATTTAGCTCCTTATGCAAATCGATCTTAAACAACTTAAAATACAGAACTCTGTACCACTCAAGAGTTAGGCAAACATCGTGAATCTTGTCGTTTACAAAGGGCAAAAAGATCCAATGATGTTGGACTCACCCACCACAGCGGAAGGGGAAAGTACAGTGGTTACAAGTGAACCAACTAATGTACTGCTAACATTACAATTACTTTAATTTTGCAAACTGCTTCTACCATTTCAAGCCTCACTGTTAGTGACGGGGTCACTTTTTAAAATCAAAGACTGATTTCTTTCATCTCATCGAGTCACCGGAATTGGATGAAATTATCAAGGATATAGGAAGAAATAAAAAAGAAAAACTGATCTCCCACACTTCTGATTTTTTTGAGCTTATGTCTGCTTCTGGTATGTAACATAAATGAGTAAAGGTAGATAGCAGTCTAGTAGTTAAGCATTTAAAGACTTCTAATACATAACTCACTAATACTCACTAAAGATACACAGCTTCCTCAGTAGGCACACTAACAACATTAACGTAAAATGCTACTAAGACCCAAATGTTAGATGTCCTTGCCTCTAAAAACTGGAGATGGTTTTCAAGACTTATCTATCTGCATAGACATGGATGTTCAGACAGTATTAAAACACAAACAGTCTACAATCTAAGAGGCAAACTTGAAGACACTTGACTAGGTAAACAGGTGTTTGTCAGGAAACCAAAGTTTCTGATGTAGGTCTTGCACCACACTCACGTAGAAGTGCTGGTTAGCCAAGGCCTCAGAACTGCCATGGGAGGCAGCGGCTAAGCTGCAGGACAGGACAGCTGGGGAACCCAGTACAGTGATAGCAGCAGAGCAATACCCGTATCTTGCGGTCTCCAAAGCCAATATGCCCCTTCCCCACTGATTCCCTAGGAATCACATATTCGAGCATACATGAAGAGTTCCCGGCAAGAATGCTATCTTTACTGAATTAACAGCAGTGCGATACCGTCCTTTTCCCGAGATTATCTTTCACATGACATTGTTTCATCTCTCCCACTTCAGCTACACCCTGTTCGTAAAGCGGGGAGCACATATCCTGGTGTCTGCACGCCACTGCCAGCTTCTTTAAAGAGAAAAAACTAAACCTCTTTGGCTCAAAGTATCAGACTGAAATCCTTTAAGAAAAAAAAGAAAATCGACCGAAGAGTGCCACTTCGTACTAAAACCCCCAATAACCAGAAAAACCACAATCAGACCAGCTGTTAAGAAGACGAGCCGACGTTTCTCTGGTTTGGAAAAAAAGGAGAGCTGCCTAATACCGAGCGGAGCGGCTCCGGCTCTCCCGGTGTTTACCTTCCCAGGCACCCGGTGAAGCGCCCGGCGGTGGGGACGTTTCTGCACTTTAACAGGCTTGAAGTTACCCCGCAGCCCCCACCGGGGCTCCGCCGCCACTCCCCGGCCCGCGCCGCGCCGGGCGGACGGAGGGTCGGGCGGGGATGTCCGCGCAAACCCTCGGCCGCCGCCGGCCCCCGCACTCCCCGGCCCCACGGCCGCGGCCCCGCTCACCGTTCTCTGGCCGCCGTCGCGGAGGGCTGCGGAGGCGGGGGCGGGGGCAGGGG